>JAEAOA010000880.1:0-237500 GCA_016746295.1 Potamilus streckersoni
CCGCAATTTTCACATAATTGCGTTTTTCCTCTAACTCCAATACCACATTGAATACATGGTTTTGGTCCAGTACTTCCATGTCTGATACTCTGCATATGTAACCACAGTATTTGTTTACGCATGACTTATTACAATAAAAAATATGTCCAATTTTAACCAAACACATTTATTTTCTGTTTGAATCATTTTATATATACTAAATTTCAATTTGAATATTTGTCTTAATTATAATAATGGAAGAATTATCAACAACTGAACCTTCTGCTACTAGATTTGATCTTGTCAGACTATTAGGATATAAATTTAGTGTTTCGATGAAAGATCTAGCTTCAATAAATGTAGATATAACTAAACGTATCCGTGAGGCCAAAATGGAATTTCGAGAGGATGGTGCTGTGCATGTTTGGTCAACTTTTAGAGTTGGAAAAGTTAATAATGTGATGAACGACAAACGAGCAGAAGTAATTATTAACCACATTGATAATCAAAAATATCTTATTTTAATAAAATTTATTGTGAATAGAGACGATAATATTTGGATATTTCGTGACAAGAGAATTCCTATTCATATACAGTCTGGAAATAATAAAATGATATTATTAAGTAACAAATCCAAACCTGGAATACTGACTGGTATTGATAGGCCGTATTTTGAGCGAGGGTATCCAGTTACTGCTGTGGTATATGGATTGTTTTTACTGAATGATAAACCTTATATTGAAGATCTCAAACCGATGAAACTGTCAGAATTAAAAATAAATTGCGTGGCTGAACGCATTACTGAACATTTTACAAATGCGATGCGTGGTAATGGCTTAACAGATTTAAGACGCAAAAAATATGTGAATGGGGGAGGCCGTTAAAAATTCGGGTGCATCTATTAAGAATGTTGCTAAGCTAGAAAAGTTATTAAGATTTCCAATAACAGTAAAAATACTAACAGGAGAGATATTATACAAACCAAAATATATAAGAAATGGAATCCCTATAACGATTATTGATCATAATGCACATGCATGGTCTGATGCAGTAACTGTATTTCCACGAGACAGAATGATTAAATTTTATAATGGTCATATATTTGATTTTATTAAAAATATCAGTAAAAATGATCCTGTATCTATTTGATTATTTCAGAGTTCGGAACACGATTGTCATAATCAATTTGTACGACCGAATGGTGATATTTATCGTACAGAATTTGTTTATGAAGAAATGAGAAATCTTGCACTAAAATATACTTCTGACGAGGTCAAAGTTAGACAACTACTGAATAATTGTTTTACCGTACCAGCGGTAGCTGGTCATTTCGCTCAGGAAAAAAATTCATGGAAACCTACAAGATCAGAATTTATTGAGGATATACAAAAAGGTTGCATAGAATATGGGCACAGTGGATTATGGAATACTAAATACGAGTATGATGATGTTATATCAGTCGATATGGCTGCATGTTACCCTGGGAGTTTTCTTGGATATGGTGAGTGTTCTAAATATTTGAACAGATTCGGACACACCACACATGACACGACCAGAGTTTCAATAAATGGACCCTTACCAGATTTTGACCTAACAGGATTTGCATATGTAGAATCATTTGAGTTCGCAAGAAATCTCCATCCTATTACCTATGTTTGCTTTGGTAAACACCTTTCAGAAAAATGTTGGGCTCCAATAGTATTATTAAGATATATGCTTGATGTTGGAATATTAATATCGTTAAAAGTTAATGAAGCGATTATATCCTATAATGCATTACTATTGGAGAAGTACACAATGCTGCTCCAAATCTTAAAAATGTATTGTATTATCTGCTGATATAGAAGACAATTTTTCTACATTCATTTACTTCCTCTTTCAATCTAATTTTAGTGGCATTGATCCAGAACGTTGGTTTCTTGGAATAATAAAATCAATACATTGAAATAAATCTGATTACATCATCATTTCAGCTTTAGACCTATCAGGCTCTTAAATCGTTTTGGAAAAATTGTCTAGCTCTATTTCAAATGGAGATATCTCAGCTTTCAGAAACGTCCGGTATTTTCAACGGAAATCAGTACGGTTTTACAAAAAGATATACCACTCCAGATGATATTTTTTTTTAAGTTTCTCCAACATGCATTTGTATAAGTTTTACAAACAAGCAAAAAGAAATGTTGTACATTATTCGATATTGCATGGCTGAAGTGCATCAGTTTGTTCTGAATTTTTTTTTATTCAATTTTCGATTCTGATAGTTGCATTTAAATTGGCTAATTAAAAGGTCACCAGAACATGACCTATGAGCAGTCACAGTCAGATTTTTAAGTAGTAAAGCAGAGAACTGTTTTAATCAGATTGTCAGAAATAAATTCAGTATAATTAGACCTGCATTTATTTCAATGAAACTTTTTCGATTTATCTGAATGCTAATGTGAGAAAGGCAAGATCTAAATCTCTCACACATCTTATCTTGGTTATATTGTAACGATTTTAGCAGAGTTTTTGTTTGGGAAAGGTTGTTAATAGTGGGAAAATTTGAATAACAAGAAAAAAAAGTTTTGAAGTACCTCTGGGTACCCGTTAACCTATATGATAACGATAGAGTTATTTCTTACCGTTTAAAAAAAATATATCTCCATAAAACTTTAAACGAATTCTATATGTACTGTATATTGTTCATATAAAAATTAAACGTTGGAAAAAAACAACAATAGATCTGTTTGGTTTATAGTCATCTAGGCATTTATTTCCAAATTCGATTGATATATATATATATATATATATATATATATATATATATATATATATATATATATATATATATATATATATATATATTCATTGGATTCGGCAAAATAGAAAATCACTGCAAAGGCTTAAAATGGATTGTTTACATTATTCAAAACAATAAATTATTATCTTTCGTACGAGGTTTAAAACTTTAACTTGTCGATAACGTTATTGCATTGATTTTTATATGGCGTTATAATCGTACTCGTGATATTGAATATGTTCACACTGATTTATTACGAAATATTTTTCGGTTTGTTTTAAAAAAAAGCACACAACTGTACTCGTTTTAGAAGAAGAAAATATGTTTTCTACAATTATTTTAATATAAAGTAGATCTGCTTTTTTATGGTCTAGACATAAAATTGGAAATATTAAAATGACAAAATTATAGTACTGCATTATTTTACTCTAAATTGACTTAATTTATCGAACAACGTTTGCTTGATATTGGTGTCGAGTCTCCATCATTTACACCACTCCAATCACGACCACCCTCTTTTTATGTCCTAAAGAAATAGCCACAATGAAATGAAATATAAATATGTACAAACTTGGCAAACTAGTATTTCCGAATCCTCTAAGAGTTAAACTTAGCGCATATTTAAAAGAAAAATCAAACAACCAAAATAATCTGTTCATTCTGAACCTTATATAGAACTTTTGCCGGAAACGGATATAATAATTTAAATAATGTTCTATGAGACGATTCATTGGCTCCCCAATAAAATTTGAAGTTGGCAAAGTGTGTACATTTCTTAAAGAACATATTAATTGTGCGTTTCATAAGATAAGTGTAATCAATTCTACTACATATTTCAACGTGAGCATAATGTTCAAATTATTTCTGAGATAGCATGTGGTCAGGAATCATTTTGTATTGTATTCAGATTTCGAGGTTTAGTGTTATTTAGCAAGTATAGAAATAAATATTTTTTCAGTAAACAAGATTAAAAATACAAACTAAGACAGAAAATAAATACCTGGATGAGGGCTAAATGTTCATTTCTAAAATAATCTAAGTGATAATTAGAATGTCTGTTATTAAAATTACTAGCGAATATTGAGCATAAATTCTTTGACTAAGATTAAGATAATTATCGTAATATTTAACCATGTAGGTTAAGAGATATGTAAACAATATTTGAATTGTTTGCAGAATATTTAACAAACAAAAAAAAAACATTAACGGTTCTGGTCTAGTAGACAATGAACTTGATTTTGGAAAAGGTTAGAATAAAAAATATAACAAACAATGCAAATCAAATATATACCAACCAAATTGAATCTCTACTGGTCTGTGTACTCGCATAAAACTGTTGTCAAAGACGAAAATTTAGTAAAAGTTTATTGCCTAGGTCATGTTATGTTTTATGAGAAGTTGTACAAATGATAAAGTTATTAAGCCAAAAATATTTTGGCACGTTTTCACTAACCTTAAGTTGCCCACTGTGACAGATAACACGAGCTTCTTGGGGTAACTCAATTCACAAATAAGGTTTGTTATACAGTATTTGTATAGCCTACGATACGTTATTCAACGTATGTTATTATCGAGAGGGATTACCGCCAAAATTAAATGCATGTATTTTCTTATTTTCGTATGTAGATTGTATCATTCATGGATGCAAACTGTACGTGGCAGTTTGCAATAGCTACTTTTCTTCTCCATTAATGAAAATGGCTGCACTTGCAAGCAGTCATTTACAATAATGTGTCAAGGAAAAATAGAAAATACCTGCATAGAAGTTTGGCGGTAATTCCCATCCAAACGCCATGCCTACTTCTATCTGTTACGTTTTTTGAATAAAAAGATGCATTTAATATCTTAATACGGCACACCGATAAAGAGGCTGTAAACGGAAGTAGGTTTTAAACTTTAAATGAACTAAAGGCACTGTCCAAAAGCAACATGTGTGTAAAGAAGGTAGTCCTAAACGCTATTTTACACGTGTTTCAACTGCTAAATTCAACTATTAAAATTATATAAAAAAACTACTTCATTTGTTTAAGAATATGTATGCGACATCTTCGAGCTGTTTAAAAACATGCTGATAAAGCGACAGATGTAAATCAAGTACGGCTGTTCCATTGATATATACAGGCTCAGTTTATTTTTATTACGACAAATATTTGGGATACAAATATTAGCGATATCATCTCACCCCAATATAACTGCCCAGACATTTTATGTTAGGTGGGGTTGGTCAGAAGAAATAATCTTTCATGTACTTTCATTGATTAAATTAATTAATTAATTGCTCTCTCTCTCTCTCTCTCTCTCTCTCTCTCTCTCTCTCTCTCTCTCTCTCTCTCTCTCTCTCTCTCTCTCTCTCTCTCTCTCTCTCTCTCTCATATGAACGTCTTTACTCCATTTTTTGAGCAACTGCATAGTGCATGCCGCGACAACAAAATAAAAAATTCATGAGATATCGTTTTTCCCGTAAAACTGTAAAACAACAACCATCGCGTATTATGTGTGTTGAGTCAACACCAATCTAAACTGTGATGATCTCAGTGATACGCGGATGGGAGAAAGGTCGGAATGAAGGTGATGAATAACACTGTATTTCTTCCATATTCTTGGAAGTGAATGAAATGTTCACGAAAGAGATCCGGTATCGATATAAAAAATATTTGTTAAAATCTTTACATGTTAGAGTCATCACTTAGCCTAGAGACATTACACACGTGGATGATAAGAATAATCACAAAACCTAGTTGCTAACTAATCGTTCGTGCACACAACATACTTACACACAACATACTTACACACAAGATACAAATGAAGACGAATTTGCAATGAATGAGAAAAAAAGTATGTTTCCTAATACCAAGTGATAGCGCATACAAAGTGTTGGTGATGTCATAATATTATAATCAAGCAAGATTTTCTCGCGGATAACGTATCCTAAAACTATTTGAATCTTAGACAATTAAGAACACCGAATTATGTTTCGGATGTAAATTTTCTAATGCAAAGTCAAATACGAAGTTATTTATAACATTTTGTTTTTTCGTTTATAAAAATGTATTCGGGTCCAGTTACTGGATATGAAGTTTGTACTAGTGTAGATACTTTCCATGAAGTCAGATTTAAGACCTCTCACTACCTTTTCACCAGTGTATCACGGATATTTGGCATGAAACGAATAAATTTGACTGGTCGAGAAATTAAGCTCACCGTCTAAAGGACTTTTAATGTCAATGAACTTGTAAACTACTTAGAAATGGTATTACCTGTGAAGAATCCCTTGCGACTTTCCTAAAATACTGCCGTGAACCCCCCCTCTCTCTCTCTCTCTCTCTCTCTCTCTCTCTCTCTCTCTCTCTCTCTCTCTCTCTCTCTCTCTCTCTCTCACACACACACACACACACACACACACACACACACACAACACGCACTATTGTCAGCATCGCCTCATTCACTCTGTGTGTGTGAGTGTGTAATTACGTTGGTGCTGGAGCTTGAGTCAGGGAAGGGTATATACTGAGACAAAAGGAAGTATTGATTCGAAACTTGTGTGCCTGAGTCTCTCATCCCAATAAAGAACCAAAGAACATAATTTTTAAAAAGAAAACAATGAAGAAGGGATGGAAATATAGATAAACAGATATTTCGTTTTGTATTGATGTATCATTCTTTTTTAACTTCCATATAAATCACTTCACAACAGCCATAAATATCCCAATATCTCATCCGAACTCTTAGAACTTCATAGAAAAAATATTGGGATTTGACGGACGACGATGAACAAAGGCAATTAAATGTCGAGGAAACATCATGACCATGTGACTACTATAATACTGACGAGATATCCCCGTCATATGCTGATACAAATAAATGAAATAAGATGCGTGATGTATATCCCGCCGTTAGTGTCTTTCTCGATCTACCCTTCATATCCGGGAGCAGTGGTAGTTCAGCACATACAGCATACGACACGATGCAAATGTTAAAAGTTCAATATGCGTCCTGGCTAACCCAAAGTCGTTTGCCTTTCTAAGTTCTTGGAAAAGGCATATCTACCATTTCCAAGTAAAGATTTTTTTATAATAAACCACCGAAAGTGATATAAAACTCAACATCTGGCACAAACCAACAAACCGTCTCACATAAACACGCATACTCCATCAAAAACAGCTTAATAAAATCACATTTACATAAATATCACACATATTGCTGTAACGTTAAAATCTATTCTTTTACATACCTCATTTTTATATCACGTATATATGATTACTAACTACCATATAAATATTAGCATGCAATCATTGCAGCAAACATAAACACAGCAGAGAGAGAGAGAGAGAGAGAGAGAGAGAGAGAGAGAGAGAGAGAGAGAGAGAGAGAGAGAGAGAGAGAGAGAGAGAGAGAGAGAGAGAGAGAGAGAGAGAGAGAGAGAGAGAGAATATGGAGGGGGGGTGTTATTGCATAGTAAGTGAATATCTGGTTACGTTCAAATTTCAAGAGCACATCCATAAATGAAAGGTTTAAGTGTATGACGGCAACTTGAGTATTGTGCCACACCATGACGAATGGACATCTTCTCCTGAAATACTGACCACTTACTGAACACATCCTCTAGATGCTAAGAGAACAGCTTAGCTACAGATAGAACAAGTAATCATGACGTTGTGGCAGATCAATATATATGTCATGGGTTAACTTGAAATAATCAAGAAATCCAAACTGGAAAAATGAATAGTAGTAGTAGTAGTTGTTTTTGTTGTTGTTGCTGCTGTTATTCCTGTCGTAACGGTGCAGAATTTGGTTGGCTGGTTGGTTGTTTGGTAGAATTTTTCTACGGCGCACCAGCACATTGAGGATATTTAGCGTCTTTCAAAACGTTAAATATTTTCATTAGTTAAATGTGGTGAAAGAGTTTGTATCGACTAGAGATATGAAACCAAACTATTGAATGTTAAACGAACAAAATGGTAACGGTGATAAAAAAAGTAAAGTTTGCCGCTCAAAGCGGAGTACAAATGATTTATGACAACGATAAAAGGTAACTAAAATCTAGAGATGGTGTATATAACACATAAAACTGTTCAAGGTGATGGCATAAGAGCTAAAACTTATGATAAATATTTACTTCCTTCAGGAACTCTATGATATAAGAAAAGCTAACTGTATCAAAGATCTCCCTAATGTCTTGCACATTGTAATAATGATTACGAGTAGATTGTAGGTCGAAACACTCCAGCATAAAGTGTTTAACAGTGATTGGTTCATTGCAAGACATGCACTCTGGTGGGTCTTCTCCTCTTAGTATGTAGGAGTGGGTTAAATAAGTATGGCCGATACGAATTCTTGCAAGGACAACCTCCTTTATACGGACGGCTCAGTGGGAAGGAGTCCATTCTCCTAGTGTTGGCAGAATTTGGTAGATATTTCGCAGTACATTCTGTCGTAGTTAGATTGACGCATGGGTTAGACTAGCAATGAATTCGTAGCTTGCGATGGCTAATCTCTCTTGGTTAGAAGCATGATTGAATTTTAATTTGGACACGCTCGGATAACAGTCCGACGGATAGGTTAACATAAGCTCAAGAGGAGGAAATGACAAGTACAGACAAGCCAAATACAATTTTGGGAAAATCTTGGATTACGTGAAATAGACATCATACCAGAAAAGCCGACTAGAGAGAATTATTCTGACTTAGACATGAGTGTTAACATTTTGGCGGTCATAAAAGCTGATAAAATTCAATGTTATATTCCATTTCCCGTGCAAAATCCAGTAGGCGAAGCTTTTCTGTGGAAGTGGAAGATCCAGACCCCTCGATCAGTAAAACGTACTGATCTCGTTAAATTTGTGCAACGGATGAGGTTTGGATGACGCTAAGGGACACGGAAAGGAAGCTTCCGCTGCATGTAAAGAGCAAATCTCGAAAATGCAAATAGCTTCATACCTGTGCTACACAGTGGGACCCAAAGTGGTTGGAGAGAGAGAGAGAGAGAGAGAGAGAGAGAGAGAGAGAGAGAGAGAGAGAGAGAGAGAGAGAGAGAGAGAGAGAGAGAGAGAGAGAGAGAGAGAGAGAGAGAGAGAGAGAGAGAGAAGAAGAAGAAGAAGAAGAAGAAGAAGAAGAAGAAGAAGAAGAAGAAGAATGCATTTTGTATAAATTTAATAAATCTATTTCTAAAAAAAAAGCCTGTCACGTTTGTAAGCAATTAGCTAAAACCACGTAAAAGCTATAATCTACCGGTCTGGAGAATTGTACCGTGGCTTTGTGTCTGATCTGTAAAGACTGCCGCGGGATTAGTGTTGAACTTACCCAAAGTTACCATGACCAGCCAATCTGGAAACTTGAATCAGCAAAGGCCACCGGTCGCGTCACTTGACAAATTCTTCCCGTTATCTATACAATAAAGGTCAGTCCAAGCATCAAAAAGAAAATCCACGGGATGAACGTCTCGTGTTCTTATCCATCCCCAAGTTGAATGACAGCGAGAGGGACATTGTCCGCTAAGTTTGATTGGATCGGACTATAGCAATATCCAATCAAAATTGAGACAGAGGACACTATTGTTATGCAGACCCGAAATACACCTGAAATCGTAAGGGTAATTTAGTATTCGCCTTGAAGGATTTCAGATAAAAAAAAATTTACACCGAGATAAAAACCACTCGTAATTAGGAGCCTGAACTTACAGGTAGAGTCTAAGGAAAGACAAAGCTTCGCAAACAAAGCTTTTTAGCGGATATAGAACTTCCGGTTCCATTGGATACCAAGTCTTCAAGAGTTGAAGACGGAAGTGAGACTGTAACCGAGACCGTCGAAGTCAACAGGAGTGTAGTCGTGGGGATGAAAGTGGAGGATGAGAAGAAGTCTAGAGAAAGTCGAAGAGGAGAAGGAGAAGGAAGATGGAGAGAAGTCGGGGAGGAAGAGGAGAAGGAATGGAGAAAAATAAGAAAGAGAAAGAGAAAGGATACAACAGATGAGTATAAATACAATTACTTGTGGAGATCAATCTCACGCTGCTAATCAAGAGATGCAGTAGGTCGAGTAGAAGGAGTGTAATTGAAAATTTAAGTCACTGAATTATTGAATTTCTATTAAACTGTCATTCACTAAATTTCAGACTCTTTGTAGATTTAAGATCTATGCGTCGACGTTGTTGCCTGGGGATTCGGAGCTTTACATCTAACGTTCACGAAATGTAACTTTCAACAAAACAGATCCTGAGTGGGACTTCTATAATTGCTTAAATAAAATATTGGGACCAACTCACCCCAAACTATATATTCATTTTCATTTTGTCTACATAATTACCTACATTATTATATTTTAGATACGAGAACTCGGGCTACTCTATTCAAGATTTTTGCTCAGATCTCTATTATTCCATCCATTAGTTTCATGTTTCATTTTATTATTAGCTTGATCTTGGTAATAACACTGTGGTCCTAGATTATTTCTATGTTAACGATAGGCAAAGCACGATGACTTGTTGAGGGTCATATGACATATAACCCCACCTCAAATTATTATTATTATTATTATTATTATTATTATTATTATTATTATTATTATTATTATTATTATTATTATTATTATTATTATTATTGCTGTTGTTGTTGCTGTTGTTGTTTCCACTGAGGTATATTCCTTAGTAAATGAAATCAAGACGGTTTTGTCACAAGACCATCGTGTCTAGCAGACATTTTGCCACAATTATTAACACCAAAGTGTGTTTGGAGGTATTGGGTTAGGTGATGATGGGTTTAACGTCATTTCTTCGCCAGAATATATACCATACTTAGCGGCCAGTACATTCGACGGATGAAGACCCCGAAAAGACACCCAACCCACGAGAAGATACTGACAGGCTTTCTCACATACCCATGTATGCCGAGACTCTGACTTGAACCAACGCAGACGGAGGTGAGATCTGCCGTAGACCATTCATCCACCTGAGCTCAACTTTGCCTTCAATTCAGTTAACACGCTTCAACTTCTGTTGACTTAAACGACTACTATGTAAATATTTTGTTATGATGACTACAGATAAATGTCTTATTTAAGTGCGCAAAATAATCACCGTCCTAGATTCAACGTGTTTACATGTCCTTGAGCAACATGGATTGGCAATTTGAAAGAAATAAAATCTTCCTGCGCAGTCAAACAAAAAATGCAAGAAACTGAATACTTGCTGAACGTAAGTGAATAGAATAGAAATTCAATCTCGCTAAAATGTGGCATTTCTTCAGTTCCACTATGCACAAGATTCGTCGTGTGTATAGGACATATATATATATATATATATATATATATATATATATATATATATATATATATATATATATATATATATATATATATATATATATATATATATATACATATATATATACATATATATATATATATATATATATATATATATATATATATATATATATATATATATATATATATATATATATATATATATATATATATATATATATATATCACAGAGTCTCATTAAGGTCTTTTTGTGACAACTTGCAAGATGTTAACCTCACTCTATTCGATTACATTTTTAAAAAATGAACTCATTTAAACACCACACCTCGTAAAATAGAACTGTGATTCAGGAACGACTTGAATGTTTATTTCCCTAATAGGTCGTGAATGTAGATTCAGAGATATGCGCGCGAGGTCGCAAAAGTAACAATGCAAATGGGAAAATTAACCCTTGTTTAACCCTATTTTACATTACTTACTCATGGGAAAAACCCAATACTAGCTTATCTGGAGCAGGTCTACTCGGACACCCTATGATTTCAGCGTCCATTGAATATGTGTCAATTATAAATCATTTTTTTGAGGTGAACAATTGTAAATAATATTGCTTGGTGGTTGAATATTACCTATATCACAAACAGCATTTAGGAATACGGAAAAGCTCAAGAAAATAGTGAAGAAACAAAACAATAAGAAACAAATGAACCCGAATATATTGTATCAGGACACATTCGTCACGCAGTCTTTCTTTAAAAGATATTAAAAATGTATAACAAAGAAAGATTGTAACTTACTTGCCTATTCAACAATGCCACCACAATAGGTAAAGTCCCATAATACTAATTCAAATTTGAAAGAGATATATTTGATATGTAATCCAGCTGAATAGTAACAGGGTAAAAAACGTGCGATTGTTTGAAATATCATTACAAAATACCATCAGCAGTCGGCAAATACCTTTATTATCGTGTCCTCTACGCACGTGGATATAAGTGGATATAAGATTAATTCTTTGATGCTGAAGAATTTAAAATTAGGATCGTCATTTAAAATGTTAAATAGAAGTATTTATTAATTTTATTCTAACTTCAATATTTATCTAAGGATTTATTCCATTTAAAGGCTAAATACCTTTAGTTTGGTCAAGAGGAACCTTGCATAATAAACAAATTCCATCGACAACTCCATTCATATTTAGTCTGTGGTTTCGCCAATTCTATAATAGTACCACTCGGTGAGTTTCACACATTCACAATATGAGTCATGGTATAGGGACAACCAACAAACTCACATTTAATGTAATAAAGAAAAAAAACAACAAACTAGGTCCAGTCAAGCAGAGGACAAATTATGCAGCAAGAGTATAGACATTGGAATATCTTCCCATTGTACTTACTTATTGTCGCTATTATTGTCAATTTTCTTCTTCTTCTTCTTCTTCTTCTTCTTCTTCTTCTTCTTCTTCTTCTTCTTCTTCTTCTTCTTCTTCTTCTTCTTCTTCTTCTTCTTCTTCTTCTTCTTCTATACACTGAGTTTTATGAGGAGAGTGGAAGTCTGTAAAACAAACACCATTGTTTGTTTTGTTGGGGGGGTCAGAAGAAGGGTTTAAAACCCTTGTGCTCAAGATTTTAGCGTATACTTATGAAAAAGACTATACATATGTAAAGATAACTTTGCATAAGTCGCACAAATTGTCTCAACGTTTCAGCAATACGTGTACTCCGGTAGATACAATAAAACAAGGCAGTGCACTATAGTGAAGATAGTAGATCACAATGGTAAGAATAGGGAGTTCATTACGATGAATTTGGTTGTATACTAGGAGGCGTGTCATAAAACATCACATAACATTATGAATTGTTATTATTCTTCAAATGAATAAATTAATGAATCAAACAAACAGTAATGAATTCGATTAGTTTACACAAGTACATAAAAAACTCTTGGATCTTCATTTTAAATTTAATAAAATCATTGAAGAAACAGTAATTAATATGAAGAATTCTTCAATTTGCATTGTACAAATGTTTATCTGCAGTTCGTTTTGTTTATACTTATTTACTTTTTAGAAGTAGCTCTTAACAAATGTACTCGCACTTTGGCAGTTGTGATGATTATTTTTGTTATGTTATTGCAGTGATGACGATCCAAATAATAATAATAATAATAATAATAATAATAATAATAATAATAATAATAATAATAATAATAATAATAATAATAATAATAATAATAATAATAATAATAATAATAATAATAATAATAATAATAATAATAATAATAATAAAAATAATAATAATAATAATATTATTATTATTATTATTATTATTATTATTATTATTATTATTATTATTATTATTATTATTATTATTATTATTATTATTATTATTATTATTATTGGTAATAGATGTAGAGGTGGTGACAGTGCTCTTGTCGCTGTCGCTGCTGTTAGCGTTGTATTCTTTGAAAGGGCATGGCACACCAACTTTATACTTTGCTTATCCATCATTCCTTTAAAACAAGACTAAATCAAATGCCTGATCCTACTTTATTGCTTGTATGTCAATTAACAGTTCCAATTAGCTCAATTAACAGTTCCAATTAGCTAAACAAAGCCTCTATCGGAGTACGAAATAATGATATGTTATTAGAGATATTTCGTTAGCCACTAGCATTATCCGTTCGTACTTATATTGTAGTTTCTTACAGAGATACGTTTTGGTCAAGCATTGTCTAAAATTATGACTTTTCATTTAATGGCTGATATGTTGTTTTCTTTTTTCTTGTTTAAACATATTTTATTGTCAATAATAATTAGGTACGTGTTCTAACAACTTAAATTAACCCTCTGATTGAAAGATGCTTTTACAAATACCTTTTTGTAAAATAATCTTTTCCGCAGCCCACCGCTTATTTAATCTTACCTTCATGATATCGAATTAAATGCAGCTTTTTATTTCTGTATCATATACGCAGATTCCTGCTTTTTATTTATGTATCATATACACAGATTCCAGCTTTTTATTTCTGTATCATGTACACATATTCCAGCTTTTTATTTCTGTATCATATACACAGATTCCAGCTTTTTATTTCTGTATCATATACACAGATTCCAGCTTTTTATATGTTTTTTTTTTTTTTTTTTTTTTTTTTTTTTTTTTTTTTTTTTTTTTAACCGAGAACATGACAATATGTCAGCGAATGCATCCATTTAGTAACATCAAAATTAAGCAGATGACATTTTCTTTTGAGGTTTCCAGTTTGCTTCAGAGCTCGAAATAAAACTAAACGTAACACTTCTCTGGCCAGCAGAAAAATGTTATTGTTGCTATTGGACATTTATTGTGGAGTTGTTAGTGATTTCAACAATATTACTGGTGACATAGCTTACAAAATATTATTTTGACTTTACTGCAACATTTAAAAAAACATTAAAAACAGTGGATTAGGTGAATATGCCTATTTGTTTAAAATGAATATATAAAATTTGAAGTAAAAGGGGAAAAAATGTTTGTACAATACAGCAAAATCTGCCTGTGAATAATTAAATAAAAGTTCTATATAAATGTAATCTGGTATTTATGGACCCACTATTTTAATTTTCTGCAGTTACATGAGCCTGGACTATTGTTTCCAAAAAAAACATTTTCTTTTGTTTCAATATATCTTTTTTCTACTAATAAGATAGATCAAATAGTTGTTTCCCCCTCCCCCAAATTAGAGCAGAAGTATTTTCCAAGCAATTTCGGTTCCCCTTCCGCCAGCCCGAAGACTAAATACTAATTTACTCACCTAATTCCCTTATGCAAATGCTTCTTTATATATATATATATATATATATATATATATATATATATATATATATATATATATATATATATATATATATATATATATATATATATATATATATATATATACCGTATTTCTCTTGCAAGTTTAAACCATTCGTCCTAGGTATTAAGATTTCCCCCATGTAAGATGTACACATTTAAAGTCAGCACGTACATTTTCCATACTGTTTAAGGTTCAAATGGTCTGAACGTAGCATTTAATGCGCCTCTTATTAAATCACGAAGTCAACGACCCTGCTTAGGTACCCACACGTTTGTGTTCATGCGTGACGAAATAATGCGTTGTTTGTAACTCCAGACATCCCCGACCAGCTTGTTGTAAACTAATTTGACCTGCCTTTATTTATCTCCATTTTTTCAAACATTGGTCTGGTCTTTTTTTTGTTTTGTTTTGTTTTGGGGTTTTTTTTGTTAATTTATTTACGCCGTATCTATTGAGAATTTCCATTTGACGCTTAGCATGTCTTCCAGGTAGGCCTTCATGTGAAATGGTAACTTGACACAGCCACTCCTAGGCAGGGCGGGGAGTCCCTAATTATATCAATTCAATTACTAATTTTGTTTTCATGTTATTTTAGAAATTGAATGAAAATACCAGAGTTTTAAAAACACTATTCCCATATGTAAAACGTAATTGTCGGTCCCTTTGGTAGTTTAATACGATGAACTCATGTTCAATATAAAAACTATCTAGACGAATAGGTGGTGTGGTGTTTATGATTTTTAACGTAGCTTTAAAAACCTTTCAGTCATATCGCTACGTTGTCTGCAGTGTGGCAGTTTATAGTGATGTTTAGCACTGGGGCATCATGCGCAGACATGTAGCATTATGTCCCACCCAGTTACATTATCCTGACACCAGACAGACCAGTGCTAACACTAACCTCTTAATGCTGAGCGTCAAGCGAGGCAGCTGTTAGTACCATTTGAGTAAGTCTTTGGTATGACTAGGCCGGGGATCGAACCCACGACCGTCCTCATCAGAGGCAGACGCTCTAACCACTAGGCTAAACGTATCACAAAAAACAGTGTTCAGAAATGTCGTAAAATGGAATAAAGATTTCAGAATTGTTAATAAGGACAGCAGCTTGCTAAATGGCGGATGTCGCACTTGAGGTCATAGTGGGTCTGTTTCGTCTATGGCTGTGGTGGTAGTGGTGGTGGTTGTGTATGTGTGTCTGTGTGTTGGTGTGAGGATGTAACCTCGAAGAAGAATAATAATAATAATAATAATAATAATAATAATAATACTAATAATAATAATAATAATAATAATAATAATAATAATAATAATAAAATAATAATGATAATAATAATAATAAAAAAAAAATAATAATAATAATAATAATAATAATAATAATAATAATAATAATAATAATAATAATAATAATAATAATAATAATAATAATAATAATAATAATAATAATAATAATAATAATGCCAATTGTAAACTTCTTCATAGGAGGATAAAATATTTTGTAATTCGCTACCCACGTGATTTTCATGAAGGTCTTTTAAATTTACAAATGGTATCGGATAATGGACACATTTAAAGCATAAAATGTAATGATCCATCAAGATTAGACATAATGTGTGTTTCCCTTTAATTAAACATGTATACATCGAGTAGTATATCAAAAATACTGCGTGAAAACAATACACACATTTTATTTATATCACATGCAAATGAAAATTATGTTTCCAACATAGTTTAGATTGACGACAGGATATTATCATGACGGGTAAATAGTAAACTCTTCGCATCCCTTCGAATTATAAAGTTTCTTAGTTGGGTGATTTGTATAGTAATCATTTGGAAATTGGCTCATTTACTCCTTTTGGAACTTCTATTATCTATTCATGTTGATTAAATCAGTAAAGCAGACGCTTACAATTTATACAAGAAAGTTGGCTTAAATGAAGAAAGTTTAGTTCGGCATATTGCGTGGCTAAAGGATGCGACATCAGATTAAATTACAATCGAGTAAAGAGAAACGAGAGAGGATACGCTAAGCGAAATGACGAGCCAAAAAGAGGTAATTCAGACATTTAAAATTATTTCAAGTTGACGTAATTCATTGTTATGTTTTACTTACCATTGCAGCCTAACCATAAGATTGTTTTATACTACCTCCTCTCTTCTTTACTACCGCGTAATTTTGCCTCGACCATTGAGAGAGAGAGAGAGAGAGAGAGAGAGAGAGAGAGAGAGAGAGAGAGAGAGAGAGAGAGAGAGAGAGAGAGAGAGAGAGAGAGAGAGAGAGAGAGAGATATGAACAAATATAAAGTTTCCAACTGTACAACCCCAGGTGGGCGGAGATTAAGGTGTAGGGAACATTGTATTCAGAAATGCACACCAAAATTAGCTTTGATTTGTGCATTATGTAACAGTTGTGCTTTCTGTTAGCCTTAAAACAACTAAAGCCTCTTGGCAACGTATGAGATTATGTTATTTTTATATCTAGATTACACTTTGTATTTTTTATGCTTTTGTTATTTTAATATGTGGTAAACATGTTTGGTGTAACTCGATAACTTTTACCCCCGTTTAGTTCCATTAAAGTTATCTCTCTTAAATTCATTGGAGTATATATATATATATATATATATATATATATATATATATATATATATATATATATATATATATATATATATATATATATATATATATATATATATATATATATATATATATATATATATACATATGCATCGTTATAGATTACTTTATTGCATCAATTTTTTTTGCTACGCAAAGGAGAGGACATTTCTATAAGTGTTACAAAGAGGATGGGGGATGGGGTAGGTTAACCTTAGTGTGAGGACTGGGGGTTCGTGACCTCTACAGACACTGTAAAGTGTTGAAAGCTTATACTTTATAAATAGACCGTACCATGTCTACCTGTCTCTGATGTTAAGTTTTGCATCTACCAATAAATATAAAAAAATCCCTTAATTTTAGGCAATTTGACTTTTTTGAAGTGGAAGAGGTACATACTATTTGGTACATTGACCTTGGATATATTTATTACATAATATGACACATTGTGATTTATCCCATATCACCCATGTGAAGTTCTGTAAGTGTTGATATGAATAAAATACAACTCATATTTAAAACAAGTCATTTTTATCTTCAAAATTTAGTTTGGTAGTATAGCACAAATATGGCTTAGCTTCTTTCTACGTTAGTTTTTGGGGTGAATGGGGTGGATTGGGTTGAGGTGTGTTATATGTCTCTTTTGGCATGAGAGAGAGAGAGAGAGAGAGAGAGAGAGAGAGAGAGAGAGAGAGAGAGAGAGAGAGAGAGAGAGAGAGAGAGAGAGAGAGAGAGAGAGAGAGAGAGAGAGAGAGAGAGATGGTAATTTCGATTATTCTGTGTAACAATATTAATTCATTTAAAATAGGAATTATTAATTACTCCTGTGCTACTTTCTTATTTTTTCTATTGATTGACAAGTGAAAATTCATCCCTGATAGACTGAGTCTAAAGTTAATAATTTACTCTGGAAACTATAATTATATGCGTATTCATAATTCACTATTCAATTATAGTTTGATGTATCTGTTCTGTTTGGTATATCTTATTATTTCATACCAACAGGCAACATACAGGATAACATTTTCTTAGTGGTAACTTGTTCATAATGAATGAGCTAGCTATACGTTTGGAATGAAAACAACTAGTCTTCTACTGGTTTTACGTAGACAGAGTATCATGTTTAATGGATTCAAGCTGCCCAAAATATTGCAGAAGAAAGATTTTTAGTTTGTTAAGAACTTTTCAGACAAAACAAAAACGAAGATGAAGACGACGACGAAGAAACACATTTGAATGTACTGTCAATTCAATTATGTTGCAAAAGCATGATACAAAGCTAATATTTATCTATGATAATCGGTTACAATTTCCGGTCGTCGTCGTCGACGTCATCATCATCATCATCATCATCATCATCATCATCATCATCATCATCATCATCATCATCATGTCGGATGCGATAGGTAGCGGATCCGATTCCAGCTCGAGTTATAAAAAAGACCTAACAATGGTACCAGTAGCTGCCTCTCTAGGCGATCAGCATTAAAAGGTATGTTCTATGACTAGACGGCCTGGTGTTAAGATATTGTGACTGGGTGGAACATGGTGTTTCACGTATGTGGCATGATGCCCCAGTGCTAGACATCAATATTAACTGTCACCCTGCTTACGCTGTCAAAGCTACGTTAAAATTCAGAAAGACACACACACGCGCACGTGCACATACACACACCTCTAAATGATTGTTGTTTTTTTTTTTTAAAGAAGAATTATGGTGAATTCATTCAAGTACTTGGATTGTATTAATGTGTTATCTCGAGACTGTTAACGCTTCGTGACATAAGAGTCCCTTGACACGTTAGAACATTCAAAACAACAGGCTCATCAGCACATTCAATATTGGAATTTATTTGAAACACATCTGGAATTCATTTCGAAATCTATACATTTGTACTTGTGATAGATATTTTAGGAGTAATTGGGATTTAATTTACAATACTGTACATCGTATTTTTTTAAATTTTCGCTTTTTATTCTATGGAAATAAATCATTTGCTGAATTTTAAAAATTTTCGCTCTTTGATTTTAGTTAGCTTAAGACCATAGAGTCGTAGCAATATTTTCTCCTTTCTTGTATTGTATTTGCAAAAAAATAAGCAAACTGCATAGGAAATACGTGTATGCATAAACATGTTGCAATTAATGATGTGTTCAATAACTGGGTATAAAAGATCATTCTTTTACTTATAAGATATTCGAATATATTTCCTGTGCCTACATCGAATAGCGTTTCCTATATATCTATGACAGTAATTACATTTGAACAGCTTCATGAAATATTAGATAAATATATGATTTATGTACACATAGCTGCCCGAAGTCTAAGATACGTACGAATGGTAGGAAGATAGTTGATAAGTTGTTTGATTTGGTTTGGTATTTTACGGCACAGAAACCGACTTTTAAACTGATAAATGCTTTGCGAAAGGACACACAACGACAGTAGACTCAAATTTATCCCATGGTAGGATTCAAGCCATCGCCTTTTCGGTCGAGAATCCAGTCCACTAACCCTTGTATCACCATGGTTCGTGTCTCTATGTGTTGCATCTGACGACAATGCAGAAGGATTAATAGTACCAGTTTCCTATGAAACTTGCTATCCCATTTTTATAATTAGACATTTAGTGTAGGACCAGAGTCCGCTGCCGATCGAAAAGTTAGAATTTGCCAACAACATTTGGTATTGGCATAGAGTAGCCACTTACTAGCGACCTAATAAACTTACGCGACCTTTTACTGAGATATACCTGCATGCTATCGATAGGAATATGATTTGTTTTCTCAGAAACTGCAAGTATAACATTCGTTATGTTTTTAATTCGATGGCAGAATAGACGAAACTATAGCGTTTATGGTATTACGGTACCAATTGCGCAAGTCCAAGTGGGTGGAGCTTAAGGTGTAGGGGAACATTGCATTCAGAAATAAACAGCAACACTCGCTGTAATTGGTGCATTTTGTAAGAGTTGTACTTTCTGGTAGGCTTACAAAAAAGTTGAGCCTCTTGTCAACATGTCAAATTATGTTAATTCCTATCTAGATCATATTTGGTATTATTTTTTTATTGCTTGAAAATATGGTACACATGACTGAAAATGTGTCTGGTGAGACTAGATAACTCATACGCCTGTCTAGTTCCAGCAGAATATCTCTCTTAAATGCAATGAAGATCGGTCATTCTCAAATTGACAGTCTAACACGGTTCTCTTGAAAAGTGTGTGATGTGCAAGCACAATTAGGATAGAAAATATATTTATTTTCCCACACATCAACATTAAGGTCTATGGATACCTTATGAAATTTGATCTGGAACTCGCCATTTGTATTCCAGGCCATATAACTAAGCAAATCTTGCAACCTGCATGTCAACGGAAACAGAGGTCAAATAGTCATGTGATATCAACAATAAACCATTGATTGGTTTGTATGAGTCCGAAAGTGTGTGTATGCAATCAAATCCAAGTTTGTATTAGCAGATAAATATATTTTGCGAAACGTTTTAGCGATGGTATTTTGTTATAGAGGCCATCAAATCTCATTTTATCTTGGTTTGCACATATCATACCTAGAAAGAGTATACCATATGCGTTAAAACGCAACCAGACTTGTACCAGCAGAATTCTAATTGATATGTCAGCTACTATAGTTGTGCGGGAGTCTTATACGCAGAGTCGTATATGAGACTCAGACATGTGGAATATTGTTTTTTTTTATTAATCGTATTATTGAATCCAGTGACACGATCACTGCATGCACACTGTGTTTCTTGTGTATTGCTTACACACTTCATCATACACATTTTACACAATTACTTTAAAATAAATTCCTTTAGCATATTTAATTCGATACATCTTTAGGCTGCTGGTAGAATTTCGCTACTTGTATTACGCTATATAATTAATATCACCAGAAACTAACATTCTTGGGTTTATAAACAATGAATTTTAATCAATGTAGATCAAAGAGTGTTGGTTACTCGTAGTTGTTGAACCATACGTTATGGATGATTGTGGAATAAAATAATTATATATCATATTGTGGTAGGTACAAATATCATTTAGGCATACAGCAATAACACTTCTGCTAAATACAATGTGTAATAAGACACAAAACCCGACAGTCGTGTAACGTAACTTTAAAACAAAAATAAAATAACATCCGAACATATAAGAATAACAATTCTGACAGGTACAAGGAGCCGTTCAACCACTGCTGTGTATTTCAGAAGATAAAATGCAAACATCAGACATACAAGATTCTTTTATCATAAAAATCTGAGCAAAAGTACTTCTTTCATGGTCTTTGGGGGCTCAGAACTTCCCCAACAAACCCACAAAGATTAAGTAAGTAGTTCCATACTACTGTCGAGACCGAAGTAACATTGGTTTACGCTATGGAAAAATATTTTATGAACATTAAAATTTTCCTAAAGAATACAGATTTTCTTTTCAAATATGATCAAAAGTGTAGACTATTAAATTAAGTAAATAGCTCTTCTTACCATTAAATTCTGAGCTGGTCAATATTCTAGCAAGTTTATCAGTTCCGTTACTTCAGTTTACTGGACGATATATTAGAAAACGCATCTTAAGTTCAGACACGTATTTAACCTATGTTATCTTCAGAATGCTTGTTGCAACCGGATTTCACATAGTCTCTATTTATTTCGTCATTTGTTTTAAATTTGATTTAGTTATTTTCTTCTCTAATTTAAGCAAACAAGATGACACACATAGGACAGAGTCAAATGACTTTGCTACAGGTGATGATTACAATAAGGCAATAACTGTAGCAGTCGTAGTTAAGAACCAGTTGCAAAAAGGGTGCAATGGAATAATTTTTTAGAGACTTTAATCTCTCTCTCTCTTCAACCTTCCCCAACCCCCAACCATGATGCAGCAGCATAATTTAAGAAGATCGCCTTGCGAAACGTTTCTAAAGACCGACCACATAATTTTGCGGAAGGGGTGCGAGAGATGATAAAGCGAATCAAAAATATTGGTGTTAAAATTTAGGTCACCTCCTTTTATTGCTTCCAAAGATTTCCTTGTTTGCATTAAAATAATTTGCACATTTTTTCTTAAGATGAAATAAAAGGAAAGAAAGCATTTATCTTGGTTGGAAAGAAAATCTCAACTACCCACCCCGAAAATCTAGTGGTTAGTACATTATGCCGTCTTACTGAACAAACGCATGCATAATATAAACCAGTTTAGATGCGCCTAATAGACGTCGTACGGAGAATTTGTCATATACTCACAAACACATACAGATAGGCTATATAACCACTTTACTCTTAGCGGTAATAAGCAAATCTTTTCGACAACAACCTCTTAATGGACGGATGCTGAGGATCAAAATCATTGTTGACTGTCTTGACCTTATTCGAAAATAACTAAACCGGTACAATTGCCTTTGAGCACGTGTTAGCCTAAGCATTGGCGGTCATTGTTATGGCGTAGGCTGTGGAGGGAAGGTTGACTCTGTTGTTATTTTTCTCTAGGAATAATAATAATAATAATAATAATAATAATAATAATAATAATAATAATAATAATAATAATAATAATAATAATAATAATAATAATGATGATGATGATGATGATGATGATGATGATAATAAAAATAGTATGTATGTATGTATGTATGTATGTATGTATGTATGTATGTATGTATGTATGTATGTATGTATGTATGTATGTATGTATGTATGTATGTATGTATGTATGTGTGTGTGTGTGTGTGTGTGTGTGTGTGTGCATGCGTGCGTGCGTGTGTGCATGCATGCATGTATGTAAAAAT
The DNA here is from genome assembly GCA_016746295.1 of Potamilus streckersoni. Lineage (NCBI taxonomy): Eukaryota > Metazoa > Mollusca > Bivalvia > Unionida > Unionidae > Potamilus > Potamilus streckersoni. The sequence continues at coordinate 23,281 of JAEAOA010000880.1, forward strand.
GTATGTATGTATGTAAAAATGTATGTATGTAAAAATGTATGTATATATGTATGTAAAAATATATGTAAAAATGTATGTAAAAATGGTATTACAATGAAAAGATGCATTTTAGGCCTAAATTTGAAGAATCGTACGTCTATATGGGCTTAAGTCATGTAACATAAAGAAGCAAAGACTATACGGGCTTAAGTCATGTAACATAAAGAAGCAAAGACTATACGGGCTTAAGTCATGTAACATAAAGAAGCAAAGACTGTCAAGTTTATTAAAATCAAAATAATAATTTATTTCTCTAGAAAACAAAGATAAATTGAGAAGACAATTGCAGTATTATCAACCAGACTTAAAATAATCTTAAATGCTCTATCACAAGTCGAAAAGTACAGAATGTTCCGAATGAATTCTAAGTTTTTTACCTGCTCATGTGGTTGATGATGTAATAATAGTCTTGAATGTATCGACGTGCTACAATAATGACATTAAATATGCTTTTTAATTAGAGATCAATAGTCTCATAGCAGTGTTTAAGTCATAAAGTCAACGAACATTTTGTAATTCCAATGAATAATTTGAATAAATATTTCCTTTCAAATCATAATTGAAAGCAACTAAAAGCGATTTCAAAGACTAATCATAAAATAAAAGTTAAAGATTTGTTTGCAATATCTTCTTTGTATACTCTCCCACTTGATCAAGATATCATTTTCTGAAAATTAACAGAAATTTAAATAAATATTGTCAACACTTTAGATTTCAGAACTCGAAAACAAGGTTAGGTCTAGAACTCAGATTCAAATAAATATCGATAAAGAAACGACAAGAGTCAGGTAAACCAAATATTTTCTCTCTTTCACGAATAAAGGTCAAGCAGGCAAAATAATTAAACATACGTACCGAAGATCAGTCAATAAACATTAGTATATTCATACATGAAAAGAACGTGTGAACATACACTGTTATGTAATTAAGTTATAATCTACGAAAATAAATGGTCTGTCACAATCGTATGTATGTATGTATGTATGTATGTATGTATGTATGTATGTATGTATGTATGTATATATGTATATATATATATATATATATATATATATATATATATATATATATATATATATATATATATATATATATATATATATATATGTATATATGTATATATGTATGGATATATATATATATATATATATATATATAATTGGGATTAAAAAAAGAACACAAACGCCGATAATTCCGTGCAACTAGTTTCACATATAATATAATCTTCTTCAGGCACAAAATGTTTTGAAATAAACGGATGACGTCTTTACAGGCTAAAACAACAATTACGTCATTGTTGCTTATAAGAGACCCAAGAATTTGCAAGATTTTTTTAATTAGAACTAAACATACAGAGAAAAAAAGGACAATTCTCGTCATCTAAATGTAATAGACATCGATGCTCTCAATGTGCAAACATAAGAAAAAGTAGTTTTTTTAGTAGCGCTAACACAAAAGAGACATTTTCCCTACGTTATAACACTAACTGCATATCAACTAACGTGGTTTATTTGATAACCTGTCAAAAATGTAACATGCAATATGTTGGACAAACACTTCAACACGTTTCTAAAAGAATGAATAGTCATCGCTTTTATATTAAAATTATAAAGATCCTCAGTTTTCATCTAATATTTCTACACATTTTAACACCCATAATCACAGTCTGCTCGATTTTTCTTTCATGCCAATAAATATTGTGCATGGAGACATGAACAGACTTATAAAAGAGACTTATTGGATTCATAAATTAGATATTCTGTATCCTAATGGCCTTAATACCAGTGTATTATATAAAATTGTATAATTTTCTTTTCAATTGTGAAATTGTATATCTTTTATAACACTATAATTGTATGTATGACTGTTTGTCTCTATTTTATTTTATACACACACACACACAGATATATATATATATATATATATATATATATATATATATATATATATATATATATATATATATATATATATATATATATATATATATATATATATGCAGAGAGAGGAACGATGTGTAATCATGTTCGATCTTTTTTTAAAATATAAAACACTTGTTAACTGTACTGACAAAGAAAGGTTTAACTCGAATTTCATTGGTCATTTACTGGCCGAAAGTTTGGAAGACCACTACCTATCGAAATCGACCGCTACATTTGCTTTATACAGGAGAAACAGGAATCTAATATTACGTTACACAGAATGTTTACATGTGTTTTTAATATAATTCATAGACTTTAAATGGACAACTGGATAGGCACGGTAGGACAACAATTTGTGCATGCAAGTGTAGTTCTGATTTGATGTATGTAAGACAAAATTTCGTTCGTCGATGTTAAAGTCGTGCAAAGCATGAACAGTCGGACCATTTCTATGGAAGAGTGTGGTAAATGTAAAAACCTCAGCAATACAGTAGATTTGAAAATTATGGTGAAAGGAATTAATGAAATCATTATTTATAAAGTTGATTTCAATGAATAACATAAACCGTGATTGGCAAAAAATTAAATTGATAACAAATGGTTGTTACCATTACTGTTTCTTTTGTAAGAAGAGTTTCAAGTAGGTAAATCTTACTGTATTATATTTAGAGACATTCGATCAATATCGCTGCACAGATGGGAAGTGTTAGTACAAGTGCATCCGATTACTTCTAAAGAAGAAAATTGTCAATCCTGAGATATTATATGCTGCCATCACTGTAAAAAGAGAGAGAGAGAGAGAGAGAGAGAGAGAGAGAGAGAGAGAGAGAGAGAGAGAGAGAGAGAGAGAGAGAGAGAGAGAGAGAGAGAGAGAGAGAGAGAGAGAGAGAGAGAGAGAGAGAGAGAGAGAGTTATAAACAATTTCATCGATTACAACAAGTGGTATGCTGTTTGACCTGATGTTTCTAATTTGTTGTCAGACGGTGACAGGGATTGGGGTATTTTATTTTCATTCGGTATTTATATTTTGCCTAACCTTTTATAAAATATTTTGCTATATTATACTCAGCCCCATTATTTTTTGTGGGGGTTTGTTGTGGTAGAGGGGTAATGGAATATATTTCAGCTTTAAACATTAAACACATGCTTCTCAAACAGGTATATAACAAACAGGAAAAAGTATTACAAAAGCGACCACACACACACACACACACACACACACACACACAGATAATTGCCATGATCTATAGACCTGTGACAAAAGGACATATTGACAAATATACTCAGTATAAGTCAACAATATGTATACAGAATAGGTCATTACTAGTCCTCGAGAAAGGAAAATGTGGAATTGTTCATTACTATGGATAAAGACGAGTTTGAAGCATGATGACTCGGTGCTAGACATCTCTATAATCTGCCTAAACGAATGATCAAAGTTTAGAGCCTTTCATATCAATTAGAAATAAACATTACGAAGACATAAAGACACTTATCACACATGATTATTTACATTATGGTCTAAAAAGCACTACCTTGCAAAGTCAAAAATAAAAGAAAAAAAAAAGCACAATCTACCTGAGACGTTTACCGTTTCTATGCTATATATGTTAGCAATTAGCAAACCATTCTTTCGTGAGACGAGAAGGAGAAATAGGATCAACAGGACCAATGAAACAAATAAATGAGACGGACACTTCCAGAACAGAGGAAAAATCAGGAGAGAACCCTGAAATCAATGTTTAATTAAGAGAATACAATTTCTTAAATAAATGATATATTAATATAAAAAAAGAAATGCCAGATCTGGCCACCTGGATAGATAACACAAATGGATAGATAGAACTTCCAAATAGCATCCATAAACATTAATTGGATAGATAGAGATAAACTTGACAAATTAAGTAAAGAAAAACTATATGAAAACAGGAAACTCACATTGGTTTTATAGCTGAATTAAAAGTATATACATAGGAATAATTAGATTCAGTGGTAACCTTAAATAATTATAAATCAAGTGATGTTAAATGAGGAGTCGCAATTTGAACAAAAATTAAAATGGAGATTAACTAGAAAAATTAAATGTAAAACCTTTCCTTGTGGGAAGATTATTGCATATAAAACTAACCAATTTAATATGATAAATGTGTTTGTGCCAGAAAATAAATACAACCCCACTCCCAGGATTTTATCGAAAATCAAGACATATCAGTGAATATTCAATGGAAAATGTAATAATTGGAGATTTTAATTGGGTAGGAAAAATGTAGACAAGATAGGAAATTTATCACAAAATGACCTTAATTTTAGAAATGAAATGACATCCTTCTAAAAAAGCATCATTTAAATGACATTTACAGAAAATTAAACTTTTTACGGAAGGAATAAATATATGAATACAAACATTGAATAGAGAGGAGATTAGAAAAGTTTTATGGAACAAATTATACAAGTGAAATATAGGAAGAAGCAAATATAACAAATATTAGGATTTCGGATTATAAACTAATTGATATTACAATTATAATTAAAAATAGGGCAAAATAGGGTAAGGGAAACTGGAAACCTAAAAGCAAGCGTATGGAGGACAAATAACTCAATAACGAAATTAAAAATAACTAATAAATAAAATCAAGACTAAGGAAAATAAAAATATAACATTTTGAATGGGATGTCCTAAAAAGAGAAATGAAAAGAAAAGCGATACATTTTGCAGAAATAAAGAAATAAGAGGTGAAAGGAAAATAAAGAGGAGGGGGATGAAATGATCAAATAATTAAAGAAAGCCAATCTAAAGGAAATATAAATGAAACTAAAAGATAAATTATATAAAATACTAGAAGAAGAAAATTGCGGGAAGGATTTCGGGGCTTGGACATTTTAGAAACTATACAAAAAAGATAAATGATTATATAAAGTAGAGAAAATAAGGAAGATAGGCGAAAAACATTTAAACCCACTAAAAACATCAAATAATGAGCAAATAACGGATAAAGGAGAAATAATCAATGTAATTAAAATATTACAGTGAGTTATATAAAAAAAACAATAAAGAAAAAATGAGAAATAGAAGAATATATAAGTGATGCTAAATGTGAAAAAATATCATCAAAATATAAGGACTTATGTGATGACTTTATCTTCATAGACGAAATACTTAAAAGAATATATTCCCTGACCAAACGGAAATCCCCAGGAAGAAATGGACTCACGGTGGAATTCAACAAAAATTCCAGCCTAAGTTAGCACCAATCATGGAATCGTCATACAAGAATATTTTATTAAGAATGATAAAATGTCTAACACAATGAGAAAAGGTTTAATCACAATAATCTATAAAGGTAAAGGAGACAAACAGGATTATATAAATGGAGGCATATCTCCATCCTAAACATTGAAAACAAAATCCTAAGTAGATTGTTTAGCAAATAGGGTAGAAGCATGTATCGGACAAATAATAAATAAAACTTAGACCTGTGGAGCAAAGGGTAGCGATATATAAAATACTATTCTAAATATAAGAACAATAATCGAATTTATTAAAGAATCCGGGCAAAGAGGCGCTATGGTGTTTCTAGACCAAGAGAAAGCCTTTGATAAAATTGAACATGACTATGTACAAAGTGTATTGGAGAAATTTGGTTTTGGAAATAATTTTCGAACATGGAATGAAATCCTGTACAGAAACATAACCGCTAGAGTACAGGTAAATGGTGCGACTACGAAATGATTTGAAATACAAGAGATCTGTGAGACAATCATGTCTACTATCGATGTGATGCTATTTTACGTAATAGCCAATTGGAATACTAAGCAAAAAGATAGAGCCAACAGAAAGATTGAGTGAACGAGAATCCCAAATTTGAAAGAAGAATTTAAATTGCTACAGCATGCTGATAATTGCACAAACTTCATAAAAGACCCAAATTCCTTCAAACACCTAGAAAAGAAACATGAAAATTTGGTAAAGCTTTCGAGTCAAAGATAAACCATGTAAAAACAGATAAAAGAAAGAGTAAAAGGTAAAAGTACATGAGATATATTTGGGGAAAAAATGAGGAAATAGAGAACTTAAAGTGATACAGAAAAAGAAAACAAAGGAAATATGGAAATCTGGGCGCATACGCCACTATGCATTATGGAGCGGGCACAATTTGCAAAAAGCATACATATATTCCAACATGAATTTCGTTTTAAAATCAATGGATATAAAAGGTAAATACCTCAAAGAAATCGATAATGAAATAATAAGTACATATGGGGTAATAAACTAAATTACATTGAAAAAGAACTCTATATAGAGGCAAAAAAGGGGCGAGTGTGTCTAGCACTACCCAATCCCAAAATAATAAAAAAAATATAAAATTTTAAACCTTTTTAAATCACTAAAAGCAATTCCCAGTGTGCAGTGCGAGGCACTTTACGCATTTTGGTTTTGATTTTTATCTAGGAATAAAGACGATATTTTTAGAAATCACTATTAAAATTTTGTATCTTTGCAAAAGGTTTGAAAACATTAGTAAAATAATGTACAAATATAGAGATATAAAAGAATTGTGGAGTGTTGAAAAGAAAGTAACGTAATTTTTTTATTCATAAAAGAATAAAAAGCTGTAAAGTGAAAATAGAACATGGGAAGTAGAATGGGACAAGACCTGGGACAACTGGACTAGTATAAAGTCATTTAAACTACAGAGTTTAATGTTAAAATACTTGCACAATGTGTGTCTCACGGGTTAAATGGCCAAGAGAAAAGGAATGATAAAAGTAATCACAAAATGTCCCTTATATAAATCATGGAATTTCACCAAATTAATGCAATGATTAAATACAAAAACACATTAACAGCTAGGGGTAAATAATATCATTAATAAAAAAGAAGGGAAACAAATTACCATACTTAGATGGAAAGTTTGAAAAAGAAAACAACATTATTTGAAATAATTAGCTACGTAACGGATATAATGTTTACGGGTAGATAGGTAATATTAACACATAAACAACCTGTTCGCAACAATTTTTTAAAAAATGGAAATATATCCCAATTTAAATACTTATAAAAACATATAATTACTGACACTTCTTTGGAACGCTTAAGGTCATTGGAACGCTTAAGGTCATCTTATAACAAAAAATACTAATCAACACTGAGAAACTAGACTAAAATCCTAATACACTCTGATACTGATTTTTTATATTTGCAAGAGAGTTTTAGGAACTATGAACAGGGATCGACACATGGACGAAGTAACAGAGAGTAACGACACGGGTCTATACCTCATGGCGCTACGCGAAGTGGACAGACCTGTAGAGAAGAATTTGAAAAATGCATGGGTAGAAAAATGGACATGCAATACAAGAAAACGAGACTTAAGGGAAAAGGATTCCAGAGGTGAAGGATAAAATTCTAACAACTGGGTCGCTATATAAGACCCTCTCGGATACCTTTTCTGTTTTGGAAAAAGGGAAAATAAGAGAAGCATGTGAAAATAATTAAGAAAAATTGCGGCTTCTTATATTGGATAGAGTCACATAACTAAAACAATCCTAAGCAAAATTTCTAAAAATAACATACGATGCATCATATAACATGCACTTGAAACATTGGGCTTTATTTACAAAAATAATGTATATAGTAAACCGTTTTTTATGCACACCAGGTAGAAAAAATATAGCCTAAAATAAATTTGAAAAACAATTTTAATAGAAGTTATAGACAACTGGGAAAAATTTGAATGAAAAGCCGTCCTTGCAATAAATTCTATAGCAATCACACAATATAGCACAACACAGATAGCATACACCGGACGCAGGACGTAGTGGCTTAACGTAAAGGTCACATGAGAAAAAGGGTGACAGATTCCGATTGGGAAAAAAACCTTAGAAACACTAGGGAGAAATACCCCACACAAAATGGAAAATAAACACTTTTTGATCAAAATTCCTTTTTTAAAAGTAATACAATGCAATACCTATTTAAGAAAAAACAAATACATAAAATACGTTACAATTTTGGGGGGAGGGGGCATCTGTCTGGTGTCTTAAATTCAAATTTCCCTTAGTAATCGTCCTCACTGGTCAACAATCCAAGATAACAAACAGATGATGAAAAGGATCGATTACATGGTCTAGTGGTTATAGCGTCTGCCACGGATGCGGAAGGTCGCGGATTTCGAACCCCGGCCGAGACCTATCAAAGATATTAAGATGGTACTTACAGCTGCCTCGCTCGGCGCTCAGCAAGCAGAGGATAGTGTTAGGACTGGTTGGCCTGGTATAAGGATAATGTGATTGGTTAGAACATGATGTTACGTTTCGGAAGTATGATGCACAAGTGCTAGACATCACTATAAACTGCCACCCTGCAGGCATCGTAGCGATATGACTGGAAAATTGTTAAAGCTACATTAAAAATCCAAATCACACACACACACACACACACACTAAAAATTTATAAAACACGTATTAAATATACTGACACGACATTTCATTTGACTTTCTAAGCATATTTAGCGTCCTCTTACTGGTCGAGATGTTAACTAACCTCCTCCTATCGAAATCGATTGGTAGATTCTATGATTTGCGAAAAACCCTAAACATATTAGTCCCTTGCACGGAACATTTAGAGGTGTTTCAAGTTCATTATAATTTGTAGTCTGCTAATGCAGATCACGTATGTCCTTTATGTACGAAACGTTTTCATTCGTTAATGTTAAGGTCGTACACGACGTGAACAGTTGAACCTGCAGTATAAGAAATGATGACCACGTTACAACACAGGAGCCCTGAAATGTATTTGTAAAAGAAATTAATAAAATCTTTTTTGAGATTTTCAGTTTAATGATGAAGAATGCCTGTTCTTTGCAATAAAATTAAATTGATATCACTCAGTTACTACAATACTCTCTGTTTTGAAAGAAATGTTCAAGGAAGAAAATCATGCAGTAATAAATATAAAGCAAAAAAAAAAAAGAACTTCAACATGGCGGAAGGGTGCTAACTGTTTGATTTTGTCTGCGAGAAAGACATGTATATAGTCTATAGCAATTGATGCTATCAGAACTCCTCATCGTACGTCAAACTGATATCAGTAAGATCTGAGGTGTTTCGTAATTGGTAACCAGTTTCATTCAGGGCAATGTAACTGGGTGGGGCATGATGTTTTGTGTCTGCAGCATGATCTTCCAGAGCTAGACACCACTATGAACTGCCACACTGCAAACATAGCAGCGATATGACTGCAAAATTGTTAAACTGCGTTAAAAATCAAAATAAAAACACGCACATGCACACACATACATACACACATTATCAAGCAATCTCTGGTCCTCTCAGACTGTAAAATGGTTTCAAAGTGCCTGACCAAACGCGGGTGTAGTATAAAATGATTACATAGGTCTATGGGGACTATTTTATAGTGTTACGAATATGTAATTAAGTTGCTTGTGTGTTAGTTTTAAATTCTTTTCTATTTTTAATTGTGTTTCATTACATTTTATTGCAGTGATAATTGCTTTTGCATATTAGTCTCTTTTCGGCAAAATGGCTTGACCCAATTAGATATTAACATTTTCTTCAGCACTATTTTAGTTCACTTTGGTTCATAGTATTTGTAAACATCGTGTGAAAACGATTGGCTTATTGCCAAGGTTTTTTTACAACCTACCTGTTAGCTCTGTTGAGAACGGCATTATTTATAAATTCATTTCCAGCATGAGAATCTGATTCTTAGATAGGGCTATTCTAGCTACGTGATAAATGCCAATTTTTTTTTTTATTGCAATGTTCAAATTAGTAGTCACATCGTCTATCATGTGGGCAACCATGTGATCTAAAATCGAGGTTTTAAACAGCCAATTGGTATTAAATTTATTCAGTAATATCTTTACACCTTGAGGGTACAAGATGTTGCTCTTGTTCGTGTCAGACAGTATTTGAAGTTCATATGTTTTTGTTTTCATTTAATTTAATAAATTATTCTCTAAACGACTAAATTACGGTACTTTTTATTTAAAAAACGTTCTTGGTCAAAGAAGTTCAGTGGAAATTTATTCTAAATTCTGAATGGAAACATTAACTGATTCAACGAGATTCAGTTGCAATAAGCACAATGACTCCATCTGACGTCATCGCTTTCCATATTGGAAGTTCATCGAGATTGGAACCTCGATTCAATTAGAATTATCTAGTGATAGGACTTGCATTGTTAAACTTTAGGATTTAATTTTGGATTATATTCACAGACCGTAATTCCTATTCCATATTTTTATTGTGTTTTCCTGGGAAATAAGTTATTTCGTTAAAACAAATTTTACTGAATAAGCTCTTCTCTATTGATATATTTGTTCGAGCCTACACGTAACGAGAGGTTTAGGAGAATTTAACATTAAGGGTAAATTGTGACACTGTTAGAAGTGGTTGATTTCACTCCCACATGATTACATTATTAAAAGTGGTTAATCTCAAAATATCTAAGGCGGTATTGTAAATAACACTAAGATACGTAGGGGAAATATCATAAATCTGTATAGTGTTAAGAGTGGGTCCTATGTTAAATAGGTTGAAGAGTATATAGCGTCTGAAGTGAAATTAAGATAAGGCCGCCATTGAAAGTGTGTGTGTGTGTGTGTATGTGTGTGTGTGTATGTGTGTGTGTGTGTGACAGGAGTATGACCATATACAACATACCACAAAGATTATTATTATTATTATTATTATTATTATTATTATTATTATTATTATTATTATTATTATTATTATTATTATTATTATTATTATTATTATTATTATCATTATTATTATTATTATTATTATTATTATTATTATTATTATTATTATTATTATTATTGTGTGGCTAGTGGTGCTTGTGTATGCGTGCACGTGCGCGTTAGCGATCTTATGTGTGCGTATGCTTGATTATGTATCCGTGTGTGTGTGTGTGTGTGTGTGAGAGAGAGAGAGAGAGAGAGAGAGAGAGAGAGAGAGAGAAAGAGAGAGAGAGAGTTACCGTTTCCATGCTTTTTTCGAGGCACGTAAATACTATCTTAGAAAGTTTACTGACATGTTTTTTTCATTGATTGATATCTCAAAGTCAATGTTATATATATATATATATATATATATATATATATATATATATATATATATATATATATATATATATATATATATTGAAATAATATGGCTTGGCGTGTGCGCTACAATATCTGGTATTTTATTTGCCTTAAAGCTTGCAAATGTTGATTTATCACACTTCGAGAATATGTCAAAATCAATTGTTTTACACAGGGACTAATGATATGTCAGACTCAATCTTCCAAATCATTACGATTTAGCAGAGCGTGGCGATTGTGGACTAAATTACGCATTAGAATTCCAGTAAGGTAAGTGGTATTATATAAAATTTTATGTTATATCATACTTCTTTTGATAATCTTTCTCATATTTGCTGATCCTCATGGGAAGAATATCTGTTAACATGTTGTCAATAATACGAAATTCACGTATTAAATCGTCCATACTATATTTTACTCCTCGTAGGTAAGATCTTATTTGATCAAGTAGTTTTTTGTAAGTTATAATTGATGTTAAGCAGCCGTGCTTTTTTATCAAAATTTTAGGTTCAACTTTTTTACAAGCTGCTGTAAGAGAAACACCAACACAGATATGATTAACAAAAACGGGTTTAATGATATACCACTTGAAATTATGCCAGAACTAGTCATTAACAAGGGTAGATATGATATTACTCGAAGTATTTTGTTATAATATTTGTAGCATTTTTTTAACGCACCAAAGTTTTTTATGATAATATTTGTAGTATTGTATTAGTGCGTCAACATCCTGTCCTGGAATATCTTTGAAATATGATTGAAATCAACTATACTTTTTTTCATTATAATATTTGTTCACATAATCTCAGGCTTGATTAAGTAACTAGTTGAGGTGTTTCAGCCACAAATTCCAGACAATACCAATATGACGCAGCAGTTAATTTTTTGTCATCTGCTATTAGCATAAAAGTTTCTTCAACATCTTTGTTTAACACAATAGACACGGTTCCAGAGAAATTATCAGTCGAGTGACGCCATGGAAATAATGTAAATATATTAAACTTTGCACTGCTCAACACGGACAATCTATACACACCAGTGACCTCTGCAGTATGTTTGAGAGTGTTATTTTGCGGCGACCAAGTAGACATTCCAGAAGCAACAGTATAGACAATATTTTTAATCTGCTTGTGAGGAATTTTAATCATACTTGTTTTCTCAACAATACCAGGAATTCCACTAATAATATCGTTGAGTTTTGTGTTAATATTATCGAGTGTAATATCAACAGATGGCGGACTTCCAAAAAATTCGTTATTGGTTTTGTTTATGTTTCTGCGAAAATTTAAAAACGTGGTGATGTGATTAGTAAAATCAGTTTTGAACTTGGTGATTTCATTGTTGATATCATCAAACATATTTCTTTGTTACAGCATCAAAATCAGATTCTGGTGTTCTAAGATTATTGATGCCATTATTGTTCATGTTGAGAAATGCACGCATTATACCGCCATGCACCGACACGTACTTTGATTCCTGATCATCAACATATTTCTTAGTAGCAGCGTCATTATCCTCAGTTGGGTTTCCAAGGTATGTGATCTTGTTCTGGTTCATAGCAATGTTTCCCGTAAATAAATCACCTGCTTTTCTAACATAATCGTTAACTGACCTACCCGAATCTTCTATCTTACCTTGATTGTTAAAAGTAACAATATTATTAGCAACTGCAGTAGGATTTCGTACTAGTACATCTGATAGTTGTACATTACTCGTCTTTAATCGTCCTTGTTTGTCCTGGAAAACTACAACTTCATTTGGATCTACACTTGCAACGTTTTTAACAAATTGTTGATTTCATTTTTGAGCTTATCAAGAGTCGCATACTTGGATAAGTCACCCTGGTAACCTTCTGTTTAATAAATCTACTGCTAATGTTCCAAATTTTGTATAGTAGCTCATTATACATACCGTTCTATACAAAATTGTTGGTTTAATATAACATAAAATTATACGATGGCGAAGATAATAAACTTTGACACCGAGCGATTGGTGAAGCATAAACATAACAATGAACTTCCAGACTGTCATTATCTTATTGTTGGGCGAACTGGATCTGGTAAAACAAATTTGTTATTAAATCTTTTACTCAATAATAACTTTAACTATGATAAGGTGTATATTTACACCATCAACCCCCAACAAGACAAATACAAATTATTAAACGAGTATAATGATAAACTTCGTGATGAACTTGGCATTGGTGATGATATATTTTTGATAAAACAACCAGAAGAACTCGTTCCAGTGAATGAACTCGATTCGTCAGAGCATAAGATAATCGTCTTTGATGATATTCCGCTAAACAATGAGGAAATGAACAAGATTAGATCATATTTTTCACTATCACGTAATAAAAGATGTAATTCTGTTTATCTTGCCCAAGGTTTTTATAATGTTGATAGGTTTATTAGGCGAAATACGGTTGTTTCATATTATTTCCCGGACTAGATAATGTGGATGTGAGAAATATTGCAAACGAACAATGTGGTGATGTTACAAAAGATAAATTTATCGAATTATATCGAGCAACTAAAGATCGATATAGTTTCTTTTTATTTGACAAGCTAGCGCGTGATCCAACCAAGATGTTTCGTTGTTGCCTTGAGACGTTTCTATGATATTTTTTGTAAGCGTATAAAAATAATGGACAAACATCAACAGAAAATCGAATTACTAAAAAAGTTTCTCGAAACTCGAGCGGCTTTTAAGAAAAAGGTGGAAGAAGCTCGACGTGGACAAGTTCAAGCAGAAGAAGAAAGAACCAAATTTTTCAAACCTGTTACTGAGGCAATGCTTGGCAAGCAGCCAGAAATACCAACATTGTCTCCGGAAGAACTAGCAAAAATGAAAGGGTTTGTTTGGTTTACTAGGAGAAAGATCGAAAGAAGAAAATTAATAATTTGCAGAAGAACTTGTAAGAAACATTGTTGATCCTGCACGACAGGCTGAATTTGCCAGGATAATAAACAACCCTCTTGCGCTTCAAGCAAGCTATAACAACAAAGGACGGTTAATCCGACGAGATAAGGAGGTTAATAGAAAAAGTGTCAGAACAAACTGAGGAATTAAGCTGAGAAACAAAAAACGTTACAAGAAAGTTTGATAAAAATAATGCCTTTTGAGGAGAACTATCATATTTTACAGAAGACAAGCTAGGGTAGAAATAGACGATTCCGAGTATAACGAGTTTATGGAAAAATATGATATCACTAATATTAATAGTATTCGAGATTGGCCAAAAGAAAACTATAACGATTTGATAGAAAAATTAAAAAGAATTATAAAAGATGGCTCACATGCTGATGAAGAAATTAAAGATCAAAAAGATGAAGAAAAGATATTCCAACATTACTGATTATATAAGAAGAAGGAATTATTGCTGAGGTTTTTCTTAAAACATCAAACGATATCGAAATAAAGAAGGAGGTTATAAGTAAAAGGTTGGAAATTTTAAAAGACTATTTTGACAAATATGAAAACATGTTCGAGATAAAAGATTACCGAAGAAAAACTGGAGGTGGAGTTAAAGTTTTTACATCAAACCCAGACACAGTCGAACGGCTAATGCTGTTGAGAATCCTCTAAAGAAGCTGGTAATGAAAGTGTAGAGATTGATAACGAAATTATTGATATACTTGATCATCTAAGATCGAGTGGATTACTAACATCATCCGAGTACGAAATTTTACACCGCGATCTTATCTAAAATATTAGTATAATGCAAACAACATTATTGCTTGATTCACACAAATAACAGGAAACAGCGCGAATTTTACAGTAAATTACAACCCACCAATAGAACTAGATCCTGCAAAACAGTATGAGATTGGATTAATTTCTTGTACTTGTTGGAACGCCATGCCGAATATTAAAACTGGGATTAATGATGAAATTTTAATCGTTAATGTTAAACAATCTCCAACATCACAAAAAGAGTTTATTGATATACAATACAAACTACAGATTCCACAAGGAGCTTATAACATTACTGATCTAAACAGAACAATAAAAGAGCTTCTAACAAAAGCTGGTGGGAATGCTGATAATTTCGAATTAGCGGCGAATTATAACACCTTACGAGCTAGGATATACAGTGAAAAGAAATATGAAAGTCATCTTTGAAGAAAGAAGTTTTGGAAAGATGTTAGGTTTTACTAGAGTTTTATACTATACCACCGGTGAAGATAAATCTTTGACATTTGATGGAGAACTACCAGTAGATATTACAGAAGTAAATACAATACTCATCAATTGCTCTATCGCATCTGGATCTTATACGTCAAAAGGCAACCGCGGGCAAACGATCTACAGTTTCTCACCAGAAGTCCCACCGGGTTCTCTCATGCAAATCATCCGCGACAGATTATCTACTATCCAATAACACCTGAGAATCAAATTACAAGCATTACAATGCAACTCACAGACCAATCTGGACGACAAATAGACGTGAACAACGAGATAGTCACGTATTACTTACACCTACGCACTGCCTAGGCATGTGATTTTGTGTACATAATTTTATAAAATGAGACGAAGAAAAGTTTATCGAAGAAAAATTGTAGGTGGATTTTTTGGAAATATATTTACAACAATTGCAGAGAATATTCCAGGAATCGCGCGTAAAGTAGCGCCCATTGCACTTGACGCTGGTAAAGCTTTCGCTACAGGGGCGGCATCTTCAGCAGGCACTGCAGTAGGGCAAAAGATTGCTGATAAGATTAAAGGACCTTCAACAACACCACGGTGTCGAAATAAAACGAGTAATATCAGATATTGCGCCAACAGAAGAAACAAAACGAGCTATGATAGCTACAACAAAAAAATTATTGTCGCCGAGTGGTGAAGAAATAGTACGTTAAACTTGTAAAGAAAACAAAACCGATGACCCCTGCTGCCTTTTAATTTTGTGTAACGATTATAAAATAAATGTCAGCTAAAAACTATCTCGACTTTGCAGAAGAAATTGATACTGACGATGCTGTAACAGAATTAGAGTATGTCGAGTATCTCGATGAGAACTCGAACGAACCGAATAAAACCGGAGTTAGAACTTTTAACACAAGAGACGAGGACGTGTTTCTACTACTACCCCATAAGGCAATGTTAGAAGAGCGTGGTCAAATATTAACTGCAGCAGGTGGTGATATTGCAGCTGATGCAGAAATCGCTCTCGTCAATAATGGTTGGAGCTTGTTTAAGAGTGCACGATACCAACTGGCCAATCAAACCGTAGAAGATATTTCGATGCACTTACCCATAGCGAGTACAATACTAAAACATCGTTTCGTTTAGCGATGACTATTCCAGATCAATAGCCACAAATATGATGTGGTTCAAAGATACTGGACTAGGGACAACTGTGTCGAACGAGTTTAGTTTCAACTGAGAGCTAGCTGATGCCGCTGCAGATGTTGCAAAAGACTTATTCTAAACCCCAAGCTGCTAAGCTAATGCGCTGCGACATACTAGGTATGTTCCACCAGCATTAACCGCAGATGCAGCTGGTGGTGCTATAGTAGCGAATGCAATAAGAAACGCAATTAAAAATCTACGACGAGTAAATTTTAACGAAGGATTTGCTAAACGAAAAGCGTTTGCCGCAGAATCTCGCCAAATAACGATGATGCTTCCGTTAAGTACAATCTTTGGATTTTGCCGTGATTATAACAAAGTGTTCGAGGAATAAAACATACGCTTATATTAGATCGAGCTGATCAAAACGATTGTATAATACACGCCGGTGGAGTGGCTGAGGGACAGTTTTCTATTACAAGATTAGCACTGTGGATGCTCCCTTCATTAGCTAAAATGATGGAGCTCGAATCTTTACTAGCCACCTTTACAAAAAAGATACACTTCCAACAGAACAGGATTTATCAAACAGCCATTCCCAACGCGACTGATTACACATGGCGTGTAACGACCACGCCCAGCGAACAACTACCGCGACACTTGTTCGTCGTATTTCAACGACAAGCACGTCGTAACAATCAGGAAATAAACAACTCCGTATTCGATAACCCAGACGTTAGACGAATATTTGTGAGAGTAAATTCCAAACAGTATCCCGAACGTGCAATCGAATGTAATTTTGCCGAAGACGCCACCAGAAACATCTCTCGGCCGTACATGTATCTTATGGAAGCAATGCAAAAATATCAGAACGCGGACAGTGGATCTCAAATATCAATAGAATGTGTTTTGAACGCTCTATCCCATCTTTTATTTTGACGTATCAAAACATTTGGAGCGTGTTGTGGGATCGACTGCAGATATTGAGGTCACGTGGACACTGGGCGCTGTGCCAGGTGAACAGTATAACGTATACGCGCTATTGGTTAGTGATCGATTTCTGACCATCGATTCAATCAAAGGAAGAATGACAGTACAAGTTTAATCTAACAACTTGGATATAACATTATGAAAACCAAATACACAACTCGAGAAATATACCTAACATCTGGTCAAGTTGAAAAATTATCAGCAGCTGTTGCTAAACGCAGCTCTGTTTCTTTGATGATCTCTCGGAAACTTCAAATAAAATTGCAGTAAAAGTCATGCTAAACGCAACAACAAATCAATAAACTCGATCGCAAAAAAACCATTTGTGCTGAAATTATCTGTTTCTCAGGTAACTGCAATGTCAAAAGAAGGTGGATTTTTTGGACCAGCGTTATCAATAATAGCTAGCAAAGTTTTACCAGTACTTGGTACACTTGGACTTGCGGCTGCGTCAGGAGCAGTCTCTGGCGCAACGAAGAAAGCAGTCGAAGGTCGTGGTATCAAACAAATCTATCGTTAATTTTATGTAACAGTATAAAAATAAAATGCCAACGAAAAAAGTCGCCGATAAAAACAAAATCATCGAAAAAAAAGAAAACAACAAAACGCAAACAAACAAAACAAGGAGGAATTATTCCTTTCGCTCCACTTTTAGCGGGACTAGCGGGAAGTCTGCTGCCAAACTTACTAGGAATCGGACGCGGATTAACTCTACCAGGGACCAGACGTTATTGAGCAATTTTGACATCATTGAAAAATTGAAGGACGTTGTTGGATTTCGAGGAGTATTTTCCAAGGATGAACTCGATGACGTACCAACAGGCGGTTCTTGTGTTGTAAATATTGAAAACTTCAATGATGGCTCTGGCACCCACTGGGTTGCTGTCCACGATAACAATTATTTTGATTCGTTCGGACTTCCTCCAAGCGATCTCATAAAAAAATATATTTTTAAAAAATTTGATAAAATAAATTATTCGTCTAATCAACTACAGCCGATTGGAACATCAGCTTGTGGTTATTATTGTATCATGTTTGTCAGACAAATGCACCAGAGTAAAACTCTGGGAGTAAAAACTCTGGGAGTAAAAACTTTTTAAAGTTTATTTTACAATTTGATGAGCTTCCTTCTCATGCGAATGATAATATTGCAATCAATTTTATCTAAACTCCTTGATATCAATAATGTCAACATACTGTCTCAAATGCAAAACTAAAACAGAGAACAAGGATGAGATGACGGAAAAAACGAAAAATAATAGAACGATGTTAAAAAGTATTTGTGCAATCTGTGGTAGAAAGAAAAGTATGTTTTTGAAAAAACAAGTAGGATCTAGCGTTGATAGAGTTATCTTGATCGACGATTAATCTTATGAAACAAAATAAAATAAAATGAAATGCAATTGTGATTGTGACAAAGATCTTTGCATAGAACAAGATAAAATCATTACGTACTGTCAACGTTGTAACAACAGAGAAATAATAGGGTTAGGTATAGATATACATAAAACTAATTGGTAAATTACCAAAACCAAAAGGCGTTGGACTTGCCAGGTCATCGTTATACAGGTCCTTACAATCCGCTAGATCAACAACTAGATGAAAACGACAATCCATTGCCAGGACAAGAGCCTTATAATCAAGTGGATGCAATAGCAATGCGTCATGATATCTGTTATCGTGATCATGAAAACTCGAAAGCAGATTGTGATAAAGTAATGTTAGACGAATTACATGATATGGAGCCAACAAATCTACGAGAACGTTTTGATAGAAGATTTGTTCAAGGAATGATAGGAGCAAAATATAAACTTGGACTGGATCGCCTCGCGATCGGGGAAAAGAATTATACGATGATCTTGCAGTCGAACTACACAGACCTAAAAAAAAAGTTTCCGAGACGTAAAGTTGTTGCAAACGCTGTAGATGATATCTGGGCAATAGATTTGGTAGATGTATCCAATCTGGCTCAGTTTAACGTTGGCGCTGATGGCGCTCCAAAGAAGTATTTGTTTAACGTTATAGATGTTTTCAGCAAATACGCTTTTAGTGTGCCAGTTTCAGATAAAACAGGAACGTCAATCACTGATGCGTTAAAACAAATAATAACGAGTACCGAAAGAAAACCAAACAAAATCTGGACTGATCATGGAGCCGAGTTTTTTAACAAAAAGTTTGAGCAGTTTCTAGAACAAAATAATATTAAAAAATACGTTACAGGAAACGAAGCCAAAAGCGTTGTTGTCGAGAGATTTAATCGCACGCTAAACGAAAAATTACACAAACATATGACAGCTAAAAACACCAACAGGTACATCGATGACCTTTCTCAAATCGTAGGCGAATATAAATAACACGAAACATCGAACCATCAAAATGTCACCCAATGACGCTATCAAAAATCCCATATTAGCAAACGAAAACATGTACCGCAGACATAAATTTAAGGTCGGTGATAAAGTTAGAATCTCTTTGACTAAAAAGATATTTGAAAAAGGATTTACTCCAAACTGGAGCGAAGAAGTATTTGTTGTTGATAAAGTACTCTTAACAGTACCTGTAACGTACGCGTTAAAAGATCTGGCAGGTGAACCTATAGTAGGTAGTTTTTACGAACAAGAACTACAAAAAACTGAACAAGATGTTTTCGTTATCGAAAAAGTGATTAGAAAAAAAAGGAGATAAAAGTTTAGTCAAATGGCGTGGGTATAGTGATAAATTTAACAGCTGGATTCCAACCCGGTCGATTTTATCGACTGTGAAATAATGCTATTATAAATTTCCTCATACTTTCGTTTGATAGATTTGCATTTTACTGGTTTACATAATGATATTAGATATTGTCTGCGATCGTCAGAGATCGTCATAAGATTAAAAATCTTGACAAAGATGAAATCAAATTTTATATTTTTCTGTCGGTCTGGAATTTTGATGTTTAAAAAAGGTCTGATTAACTGCAAAAATACCTGCTGTTCGGTAACGGTAAAATTAAATTTTATAATTTTTTTAGCAATGTGATACTTGACATTATATTTTCCAGTGGTTGGTCTGCTATAATTATATCTGTTAACGACGGTGACTATTTCACCATCATCAGACTCGTTGTTATATAAAATATCATCTTCGTTATAACCAATGGATTTGTCTATCATATCATTAGAGATATTGTGGAGTATCCTTATCGCTAGCAAGTCGTTTCATCATATCCATATTATAATATACTTTTTTATCTAATTTGTTGTTATAAGATGACTGACAAGGTCAAATATCACCAAAAAGTTAATATAATAAACTACCACGAACTGACTGAAGCGGTAAGAAAATGCTTGTCAGGTTATAGTTCATATTCCGTTGAGATTTTTTGTAATGCAAGGTGATTCTCATAAAATATTACTAACAGAAGCAGAAAAAAATAAAATTAATGAAAGTGCAGTAACGACGCTAAAATTTGATTGCGATGATATTATAGCATTTGCTCATCATTGTTTGACTAAAACCGAATTACAAAATATTATTAATCATCATATCTAAAAATAATACTAGCATCATATTTGTTTGAAAAAGCTGATTTTGTTGCTCCATCAGCTACAAATTTTACTGCTCTGGATTTATATTATAATATTTCGCCGCAGCTTAAATTGATTTGAATTTGATCTCCTCATCCGTTTCAAGGTTTAACGAAATAACAGGTTTTTATGGGCATCTAAAATTAATACCACCACCTCGTCCTTTCTCACATTTTCCTGTTGGGTCACTAGCTCCAGATTTTCCAATCGATTGTCTGTTTTTACATTATTGATATGATTAATAACCAGACCATTGGGTATAGATCCGTTGAACACCTCGTAAACAAACCTATGACCATATAACAAACTCGATCTGTCGATGTTCCTCTAACAGTCACACTGATATATCCCATATTGCTCATATTATTAAGAACTTTTTTAGTTTTTCTGTTTCTTATAATACCGCGATCGTTAGCCTCGTATAAATCAAAGACCGGATGCGGCTGAAACTCATCTTGTAAGGATAAATTTTCAATATTATCATCAGTGACTTTACCGTTATAATGATATACTCGTTTCCCCTCTGGAATGTCATCGCAAAATAACGTGTAAATAAAATCTTTTCTAAACATCGTAATTCTTTCAGTATTATCTCCCTTTACACTAATCGTATAACCCGCTGGCGTTGCTTTACCAACAGATATTCCAGTAATGATATTAATAACCGAACCAAGTGCATTTCCAGCGTACAGATTGTACTTCGGATAAACATGATATACCTCTTGCTCACGTGCGCTTGTCAGATTTACTGTCATTATATTATAGGTGATATTTTTTATCTCTAATTGTTGTTTAGCGCATGCGCAGTGTGCGGTATCAATTATCAATTAGATATTATACTATATATATAATAATGTTGAAATTGCGTGATATAGCCAAGAAGAGACTTATGGGAGAACCTGTTAAAATAGCGACTGCTTTTACAGGTTTTGACAATAGTTATCAGTTTGATAATCAAAACGTTTTAGTAAATTTTTCTGAAACAAATCTCTTTCATCTGCTACAGACGACTGTAAAACGTGAGCTTGAAAAACACAAAGGGTCTAAGATTGTTAGTGCAATATCACGTTATATTTCAAAACTACTTTTGACGGAAGAATCTACTAACAAGGAAATTGCAGACCCTTACATCAACGCAAAATCTAGACGTGTTTTACTTGGTAGTGATCTTTTGTCACTATCTAATGAAATACACCAAGAAATTTGGGAAAAAAATAGAAGAATTTACCGAATTAGGTTCGGGTTGGAAGTTTGAAATGATCAAGGAAATTTTGTTTCACACGATGAAATATGACGCATTACGCGGTAGTTCGTATATCGACCTGCCACCAAAAATAAAAAATAAACAGTGCTGTATAAACATAAAAAACGTCGATAGCAAATGTTTCCAATGGGCTGTTCTTTCCGCGCTATTTCCAGCAGAAAAAAATGCTGATCGTGTTGAGAAGTATATCAGTCACGTGTCAAGATTAAATTGTGCTGGTATTGACTTTCCAGTGGCAGAAAATCAAATACCAAAGTTTGAAAAGCAAAATAATGTTTCGATTAACGTTTTCGGATTAGATGAAAAAGAAAATGTCTATCCGAGGTATATTTCAGAAAAAGCTTCACAATCGACTATCAATTTACTGTTTTATAAAAATCATTACGTTTGGATCAAAAACTTTAACAGACTAGTTGGAAGACAGTATAATAAAAATAACAACAAAAAGTTCTTTTGTTATCGCTGCTTGCACGGTTGTAGAGACAATGAAACATTACAAAAGCATTTGCAGTACTGTAGTGACGTACAAAGAATAACAATGCCATCTAAAAAAGATAGCGTGTTACAGTTTGTCCATCATAATCATAAACTAAAAATTCCTTTCGTCATATACGTCGATTTCGAATGCTTACTTCAACCTGTACTTGGCGTAGAAAATGATCCTAACCAATCGAGTACAAGAAAAATTCAAAATCATGTTCCATGCGGAGTAGCGTACAAGGTAGTTTGTTGCGCTGATTCGAGATTATCTAAACCAATCCAACTCTATCGTGTAAAAATCCAGCTGTCTGGCTTCTCAAGCAGTTGATTAATGAAGTTGATAATATAACTTATCGTTTGAAAAAAGTAACTCCAATGTTAAAATTAACACCTCAACAAGAATCTGATCACGAGCAAGCGAAAATTTGTTATATTTGTGAAAAAGCTTTTGACCCTGACAACAAAAAAGTACGTGACCATTGCCATTTGACCGGACAGTATCGTGGAGCGGCTCATGACCAGTGTAATTTAAAATTTCACGCTCCAGATTTTTATTCCAGTTATTCTTCACAATTTTCGAGGATATGATAGTCACATCATCGTAGAAGCTTTTGGTGATCCTGAGATAAAAGCTCATCTAAAACTCAATAATGTCATCAAATGCATTCCAAATAATTTTGAAAAGTATATGTCAGTTACGCTAGGTAAATTACGTTTTATTGACAGCCTGCAGTTTATGGCAGCATCGTTAGATGAGTTAGTAAAAGGTTGTAGTAAATTTAATAACCTAAGAGACTGTTTTGGAGATAAATTTAATCTATTAGCTAAAAAAGGAGTTTTTCCATACGAATATCTCGACGATTGGAGTAAATTTGATGAAACATCTTTACCTAGCAAAGACAAATTTTACTCGCAACTTAAAAATGAAAATATAACTGATGACGAGTACAAGTATGCACAAGATATTTGGAAAGAGTTTGATTGTGAGACTTTTGGTGATTATCACGATTTGTATTTGAAAACTGACGTGTTATTATTAGCAGATGTTTTTGAAAGTTTTCGAGAAGTGAGTTATAATAATTACGGACTAGATCCTTGCTGGTATTATTCTGCCCCCGGACTGTCATGGGATGCTCTGTTAAAGTTTAGTAAGGTAAGGTTGGAATTACTGACTGATGTTGATATGTTCAATTTTATTGAAAAAGGTATCCGAGGCGTATTAGCGTGATAACGAAGAAATATGCTGAAGCAAACAACAAATATTTGAAAGAGTATAATCCTGACCTTCCTTCGAAGTATATAGTTTATCTAGATTGCAATAACTTGTACGGGTATTCGATGGCAGAACCAATGCCGTTTGGTGGATTTCATTGGATCACGGCTGATCAATTTCTATCAGAGACAGAAAAAAAGATACCCGACGATGTTTCGTATTTCGTTGAAGTTGATCTCGATTATCCAACTTCGCTACACAAACTACATAACGATTACCCTTTCTGTGCGGAATCGATGGTTATAGATTATAGTTTGTTATCAGAAGAACAACAAGCGTCAGCATTACCAAGACAACATCCATGGTCAAGAAACTAGTACCAAATTTGCTTCATAAACGTAATTATGTTTTGCATTACAAAGCTTTAAAACAAGCAGTCGATGCTGGTCTCGTGTTGAGAAAAGTTCATCGCGTACTAAAATTTAATCAGTCGCCGTGGATGAGAGGTTATATTAACTCGAACACTACAAGAAGAGCTGCGGCAAAAACTGATTTTGAGAAAAACTTTTTCAAACTGATGAACAATTCTGTTTTTGGTAAGACGATGGAGAATATTAGGAAACGCGTAAATATCGAACTAGTCAATGATGTCAATCGCAGAAACAAACTTGTGTCAGACGATGATTTTGTGAGCATGAAAATATTTAATGAGAATCTTGTTGCGATACAAAGAAGAAAAACAAATCTAAAACTAAACAAGCCGATCTACGTTGGAGCTTCAGTGTTAGATTTATCAAAGTGGCTGATGTACGATTTTCATTATAATTTTGTTAAAAATCAATGGCCGGCTAGTAGATTATTATTTACTGATACTGATTCGCTCGTATATGAAATCGAATGTGAGGACATCTATCAGACATGCATGATAATAGATATCTGTTTGATCTTTCTGATTACCCACGTGACAGTAAATTTCATGACGACACAAATAAAAAGGTTATGGTAAGTTCAAAGATGAAATGAACTCGAGCGCTATCAAATACTTTATCGATTACGTAGTAAAATGTATGCCGTATTGTTAGACAATAATAAAATAACAAAAAAAGCAAAAGGTCTGCCTCGTGATTTTGTTAAAAAGTTTATAAAATTTGATGACTACAAGTACGCGCTTGATGGTGGGTGTTAGTTTTATAAGAGCTATGTCAATTCGGACAAATCATCATAAGCTCGAAACAGATGTCCTTATCAAACGCGGTTTGAGCAATTTTGATGATAAACGTTATTGCGAAAATGGGGTAGATACATTTGCACTTGGGTATTGTCATGATGATAGAGATATATTTGACATTATCTTTGCAAACTAAAATTTTTATCTAAACTTTAAAAATAATGTTTGAAAATTTGACAGTAACAAATAGCTACAGTAGCAAAATCAAATATCTAATGATGGACGGCAAACCATTGACAGTTGAAATTAATAATGAAACATCAGGCATATGCTTTAGTGGTACCCGTGACAAGTTAAAACTTTCGCTCATCAGATCTGATGACAGCGAGTATTTTAATTATCTCGAACAATTGTATCAAAAGTTGCTAGCGGAATTTAACAACTTTCACTGTCCGATTAGTCAGCAAAAATACACCAAACTTACAATTGATCTTGATCGGTCAAAGGTGTATTTTATCGACAAAAAATACCCTCTTAACAAATCACAAATAAAAGATTTGTTTGAGTCCCGTCGTTATGTGAGCGGTAAAATAAAGTTTAGCCTCTATCACCATGATAATGAAATATTTTTGATATCTACAGTTGAGACATTAACAGTTGGTAATGAGGTATAATACCACTTACCTTACTGGAATTCTAATGCGTAATTTAGTCCACAATCGCCACGCTCTGCTAAATCGTAATGATTTGGAAAATTGAGTCTGACATATCATTTTGCTTATTCTGGAAGATCACGTAATTAAATTTTACCTGTTACCTAGGTATTTTGCAACAGTGTTCTATTGTATTTGTTTGGAGGTCTAGAGAGGTTGTTGAGCTCGGATTCTTAACGCAATTATTGATTGCAATAGGTTTCTATTACGTTACCTAGGTATTTTGTATTTGTTGAGCTCGGATTCTTAACGCAATTATTGATTGCAATAGGTTTTCTATTACGTTACCTAGGTATTTTGTATTTGTTTGGAGGTCTGGAGGGGGTTGTTGGCTCGGATTCTTACTTTCTCCTACTAATCTCAAATTCAAATGTAATACATTAATCAATCAATATTTGTATAGTACAAACAATATAAATCTATATATGCAATATAAATTACTAAATTTGGGGTATATAAATCTAATACATTCCAAATACATTACTGAAAATATATATAAAATATAATATTATATCCATAACATATTATCATAATACGAAATAATATGGAAGTAAATCTACTGAAATATCCTGTAACAAATGTTACTAAACCATGCAACAAGTTTTTATCACAATTCGAGAATTGTCAAAAACAAAATTTTTTACACAGTGGACAAACACAACATCTTAAGAATGCGAATAGAAAATCAAAACTTTTCACATCCCGTTTGCGTCAATATTCTATGAAATAATATGGCTTGGCGTGTGTGCTACAATATCTGGTAATTTATTTGCCTTAAAGCTTGCAAATGTTGATTTATCACAATTCGAGAATATGTCAAAATCAATTGTTTTACACAGGGACTAACTGTGGCTTAAGGAATGCGTTGAGATGATCAACTTTACTCCCGGTTTGCGTCCGAATATTCTATTTAATACAAATTAACACGTGCAATGATCAAATGACGAGTTTAACATCACCAATGAGTGAGACTCTATTCAGATTTCGTACTTATGGCCTGCATGATGTAGCCGATAAGTCCACATGGTTTTATCAGAAGATGCCTTTCACAATGCGAAGTGACCTCTAAATTAACAGCGGGTAGGATGAAATGTGATGAGTCTATACCATCGTGTCGGTCTAACTGACACCAAGAATAGAAAAACAATCATCGGATGTCATTAAAAATTGTTGCACACAAACAACGAAGAGAGGGAAAATTCCTTTCCGCAACAAGCATTTATTTCTGAAGACACCATGTATCGAGTTCCTGAAATGCAAAGACCGGTTGGCACCTTCTTATGGTTATCACGGTACCAGTATCACGGTACCAGTTGTTTCTTTTCACAAACATCAATGCTAATGTTCTACGAAATAAATATACTTCCTATCCTACCTCAGCATGAATGTCACACACTGTCACAGACAACAATGTTAGACTATCAATTTGACAAGGACAGAACCAGGTACTCCACTGCATATAACAGAAATATCTGCTGGAAATGACAGAAATAAGAGTTATCTATTCACACCAGACACATTTTCAGTCATGAGTACCACATTTTTAAAATATCATAAAAATACAAAATGTGATCTAGATATGAAATAACATAATCTCATATTTTGCCAAAAGGCTCAACTTTGTTTTCACAGAAAGTAATACTTACATAATACACTAATCGCAGTTAGTTTTGTTGTTTGTTTCTTATAACAATATTCCCTACACCTTAAGCTACGCCCACCTTGGGTTGACAATTTGATACCTGTTAAACCTATACACATTGAAGCTCTTCGTGAACCCCTATTTTTGGAACCTGATTTCCATGATTGAAAATGTCTGACATGTTACTGTTTAAGAAATAGCATATATATATACACACATACACACACTAGATAGTAAGCTTGACGAAACATAGGAATTATTCTGACTGACTTCTAAATCGATAGAGAAACACTTCTTCATAATAAAACAATTTCACTGGTCATAACGAAAAACTAACTATGTTGAACCTTCATTTGTCTTCAGACGATAACAGAAACAGGATGTAAACATTGGGAAGTGTCTCGTTACAAAGTGATATAGGTCATCATGAAGAGCTTGATGATTTTCTAAAACTAAATCATAGACTTTTAAAATTAACTGCAAGTGTCTTGAAACTTTTACTTGATTAAGTCTTATTCTTGTTACAGATGTTATAAAGACACATGGCACCAATCTCAGCAAGGGATTCGAATTCGCTGGATGCCGAGCGGGAAGCCTCGCTGATACGAAATTGACTATTAACGTCGTTTAAATAATTATTGAAATCTGGTCATATAAATAAGCAAAATAAACATAACTATAAAACTTCTCATTGTATATTTTCAAAACAATTCTTTTTTAAAAAATTTCGTCAAAATAAATGGCAAATTAAATAGATTATTTCATAGCGTCTTATCGCTCCCTCTGTAGCTTAGTAACAACTGGCAACGGAAATGGCATCACAATGAGACTACAGTGCGCGAACATGTTATAAATAATGAAATACACAATCGAATCTTATGTACATGAGCGAAGAGTATTACAGTTTGTTTGTATCTGACAGGTAAATATGATAAAGAAACGAGTAGAATTAGCAACTACTTTTGGCTAACGAAACATGCTGTTTGATTTCCTTTAAACTGAAATGTGCTAGTTTACGTATGACTACGCATTCAGCAGGAGTTTCAGTGAAAAGATTGACAGAGCGGCCACAAAGGAGACCATATTAGATGTCTGAGTTAAACCATTTTCATTTACGACTAGGCAGAGATCATAAGACGTCTTCTGGTGAAAACCCATGTTGATATAACTTTCCCTTCAGGTGGATAAGAGATTATAAGAATTCAAGGGGCTACCATGACGGCCATGTCTGACGTCAGATCACCATTATTATCTATCGGACAATACTGTATGTCTGAACAAAACCAGTTTTATTTAGGACCATCTAGACATCGCAATGATTCTTTTGGCGAAATACCATATTGATAATAACCATCCACTCCAGAGGAGTGGCAATAAACATGTTTTCACAATGGCTTGCGTATTACCAATATTATATGTTTGAGAAACACTATTTTCATTTATGAACAACTAGACCAGAGCATGAATGTGAAACATACGCAAAGTTTCTTGGCTATCCTCTTAGTAGATGGGAGGAATTTTGATAGCAAAGGTGAATTCACAGACGGACGGAGGAGGAGCAACAGACGACAAATAGTAATCAATCCCCTAAGCTAAACTAGTCTAGCACGAATAGAGCTAATAAATGTTCACAGGAGAAATTGGAGACTAACAGATCTGTAGTGGAATAATAAAACAAATATGAAATTAAAATTACACAATATTCATCCCTTGGATTAACATCACATTATGGAAACTATGGTGGGCATGTTCGATGTCCAAGTGGACCCTTTGTCATTGATGACCAATAAGATATCAAAAAAAGTCATCTAGTGAAAATATCTTCTTCATACGGATGATCAGCATTTACCAACATTCAAACTGACCACTGTGGAGGCTACATTGGACTTCCGATCAGCATAAGTTTCATTACGGGTCAACTGTTCATCATTAGAAGTCTTTGTAAACAAGATCATGGCATGGATGCGTGTATAAATTTCCATTCCAGGAGAATAAAGACGGACGAACGAGCAACGGGCCTTCAATTAACTCAGTAATGCTAACAACTAAATTATTAAGAACTCCAAGTCGAGGCGAAAAAGATCTGACCTAGCATAATGTTTACCACGAAACTGTCGGCAGTGGCAGTGCTTTAGAGCCAAACATCTGTCTAAATAATTGCGAGATAAGGGGTACCCTAAATTCTGATTTGACGATGCATATTACGATTGAGAACCTCTTTCATCTCTATCGCAACATCATCAGGAGCAGTGCATCTCGACTTAAAGAGCGGTGATGTATGCCCATTGTCATATTTCCGGCCGTTAGGTGGTAGTCCGTTAAGAAGTTTGGACCAGAACCACCTGTCGTTCACGTGAAGACTGATGTATGTCTTTAGATAATGCTTCACTTCCTCATCCATAGTGGCTAGGTCAACGTCCTCGCGCACAATGACGATCAGGTAGTTGGTCTTCTCTCTGAGAGTCTTCTCACATGCTGTTATGAAGGTGAAAAGGGACCACTCGTCTTTGATATGTGACCCTGACAGTACGAATACCGTCCTGAGTGACACATCTATCGCTTTCAGAATATTTTCCTCTTTTGAAGCACCGGGAATAAAGTCCCGGTCAGGGAGGCACAGACTATACCCAATCTTCTCCAGCTCTGGAGCCAGTTCATTAGTCACGAATTCTTGATCTACATCCGAATATGAAAGGAAAGCATGGATTCTGTTGTCATCTACCTCCTTCTCGTGTATGGAGAACTCTCTCTGTATTAGACTCCTGGTATTCGGTTTTCTCTCTTGAACATGTTCATCTTTTATCGGCATGGAATACAGAATTTTCTCCACAAACAACTTGTGCTTGGAGTCAATATACCTTCCTCTTTGCATAAATCTCAAGAGAGCTTTGTCTTTTATTTCTTTTGATGTCACACCGTGGCTAATAATAATGCCAAAGTTTGATTTGGATTCTTTGATTTTTTCTTGGGCGATGTTCCATGCAACTTTGAAAGTTTCATCATCCGTTTTCCAATCTTCAGAAATAAGTACAATCATTCGTTTACTGTGCCGAACGACCTGGTTCAAATTTTCTTGAAACGTGAACCCTATAACAAAATCACGATCCATGTCGCATATATGGAAATTATAATTCCTTCCTTCTAGAACGTTCACTATGTGGTCCATGACCCAGTCTGTCAGTTTTCCAGAATGAACTATGACTGCATCGATCACCTCGTCTTTGTTTGCCCTGTCTTTGTCAAAAGGATGGGCACCAAAGTAGATGTATATTAGAACCTTACATTCCAATCTATATGTATAGACAATCACAATTATTGAGATAACTGAGAAAAGTATGACTGTACTTGTAACGGTTGGGATGATCACGTGACGAAAGGAATCGAAGTCTTCTTCACACACAAAGTCATCATCTGGAACTAAGAAGAAATGTCTTCCATTTTCTTTTCCATCGTTACACTTTGCATCGCTCCAATCGACAATGATGTCCTGTCTTTTTACCATCCAATATTTCATCCAAAGAGAGTGACAATCACACTTAAAAGGATTATGTTTTAGTGTCAAAAGTTCAAATCTTATGTCAGCAATATATTTGGGCAAATACGCCAACAAATTTGAATGGAGATACAACTTTTTCACATTTTTAAGGTTTTCGATCGCCGCTATATCTAATTTGCTGATGCTATTATCGCTTAAATCCATCAATTTCACTGACCCCAAATAGTTCATGTTGTTTAAGGCCTTGATTTTATTTCCAATGTACCAGAGCTCCAGATTGCCATGAGGCATTACATAATGCAGATCAGATAAATTGCGCCCTCGACAATCCACTATTATGTTCATATTGACAGAGCGTTTGTAACAAGAACAGTCTTTTGGACATCCGGATACATTTATCGGACAGTAGGTTTCTTCCGGCTTGACATCCAGCATTCGTCGTCCTCGCAGCTCTATAGGGGATTCGCATTTCCAGTCTGTGAAATAGTATTCATCTCCTTTGATAGTTTTATTGTTCAGAAGGTCATAAATGAATCTATGGAAAGGGATGATATTACAGCTGCAAGATAATGGATTTCCATCGAGTTTGAAATGATAGTTCTGAATCATAAGTATAAGTTTCTTTTGTCTTAATAATGTCATATTCTGTACGTATATATTTTCTACCTTAGCGTTAGTCATATCTATGAGTCTGAATTTCTCCCCTTTCTTCTCAATATCTATATCTGAGCTGCTTGCCGACTCAATGACCGTTTCGGCGAGTCTAAAGATGTCTATACTGTCTAGAAAATCCCCAAAAGTCCTAAATGATATCAGGGTTGATCTTAGGTCAACAAGGGACAAGCTACGAATCCAAAATATAAACTCTGGCATGGACAACAGAGGGTTGTTATTTAGATAAACAGACTTCAGAGCAATCGAATCAACCGGAAAAGCCTCTGTTTCTATCACTGAAATGTTGTTGTACTCCAAATATAATACTTCCAGTTTCCCAAGTCTAGCAAATAAACCTTTCTGAAGCAACGAAATAGAATTATTTGCTACGTTGAGGTATGTAAGCGACTGTAAATCGTCAAAAATTCCAGTGCCAAGTTCTTGAATTTTATTTATTTGTAGTTTAAGATACCTAAGCGTAACAAGACCATCAAATATGCCCATTGGGATTTGCTTCAGCTCATTTTCAGAAAGGTCTAAATGCTGCAGTCCACTTACATTTCGAAAAGTTTCTACTCCAACATGAACCAAATGGTTTCTTTTGATAGTCAACATGTGCAGATATCCATGAAAAGAAAAATTTCTCAGATCTGATATCTTGTTATAGTCAAGATTGAAATATCGTCTGAATATATTCGCTGGAATATCGAGACCATATACCTCACTGTAATGGTTTTGAAAATATCTGGTTCGAGACAGATTCCTTGGAAGTTTGTGCTCTTCTTTTCTCCAGGGAAAGTACGGAGGAACAGTGAAATTGCTGTATGGGACTTCTAGAGCCTGCAGGTTTATTAATCGCTCCTGAACGAAGCTAGGTAGTTCACTCCATGACATATTCCAGAAAGATACTTCTGCCAACTCAGGAAATATGTTGGTGCAAGAGAATATTGTCGTAATGTTCTCGGGAGGACTCCGAAAATTGTGATATGTTAACGCAGCCGTTGCCTGTAACCCCTGACATTCTGTAGGCGTATCCTCACATGGTTCAGAAAGTTGATTATTAATTAAGTCAATGACACGCACATCCATCACTCTGGAAAATTGTTCTATGTTCTCGTAGTTTAAATTGCATGCTGCTATTTGTAGATATCCTATTGCATTGTTGTGTTTTGGTTGATCAAAAGGCGTAAAATTTACAAGAATATTTTGCCTACATGACAATAGCAAAATAGCGACTAATGGCTCCTCTGTAAAACTGAAGTTTTCTACAACATCAGTTGTGTTAATGTAGCATCCGGTGCTGTTTGATTTTTCAACAGTTATCAGTCTTGTGCGAGTCTCAAGTGGCTCCCCATGCATATCAAACTGGCTGTACTGATCAAGAGGTTTGATGTCATACTCACACTTTTCTGCTGGACACAATGATTCCGACGTTATTTTTGTGCTGGCGATTAAAATAATGGCAAGGGTTACAATTACCTCCATGACATGCATATAAATGTAGGTTAACAAATCTCGCATTCATTTGTCTGTAAGTAAAGTAGAACAAATCTCTCAGACGTAATAACGTTTCTTCATGGATGTGTCTTTCTCTCAATAGTGCTTTGCTTGTAGATTTCCTTAAAATTTTAAAACAGCTGAATATGCAGCTTATATGATTCCTATAAATATGTGTATGAATTGAAGCATGAATGTGACTTTTCAAGGACACATTTTATGTTGTACAGTTACTTTTTGTCACTTTTGTACAAAAAAGGTTTTATTAACAAAAGCCAGACAGATTCTTCCAAAAAATTAAATAAATAAATACCAGATTGTCCACGTTTTCCACCTTTTTCAATATTGATTTCTTTGTCAACACTTGAACTTTCAACTTTGAATACAATCAACTTCTGAAGAACATTAAATCCACTCTCAGCCTGACTGAGATAGTTGTACTTATTTCCTTTCACAATGAAGACGTTACATTGAGAGAAACAGGCTATCGTCGTCTTGCCAACAACATATAGTCGAAATAGTCATCTATCTCCCCAACGTAATGGGACCTTCATAGGAAGTCATCAGAAAGATCTTGAGTAGTTTCTGGAAAAAAAAAGGGAGAAGGAAACAAATTTTTGTACGCACTTGTCTCTGTTTTTCTGTCCCTCTCTCTCTCTAGTACACACACACGCACACATGCACACACACATTTTTTGAGCAACTGCGTAGTGCATGCCGCGACTACAATAAAAATTCATGAGATATCGTTTTTCCTGTAAACCTGTGAAACTAGTAGAATTACTACGAATATTTGAAACAACAACCATCTCGTATCATATGTGTTGCGTCAACACCACTCTGAACTGTGATAATCTCAGTGATACGCGGATAGGATAAAGGTCGGAATGAAGGAGATGAATAACACTATTTCTTCCATATTCTTGGAAGTGAATGAAATGTTCACGAAAGAGATCCAGTATAGATATAAAAATATTTGTTAAAAACATTACATGTTAGAGTCATCACTTAGCCTAGAGACATTACATACGTGGATGATAAGAATAATCACAAAACTTAGTTGCTAACTAATCGTTCGTGCACACAACATACTTACACACAACATACTTACACACAACATACTTACACACAACATACAAATGAAGACGAATTTGCAATGAATGACAAATAAAGTATGTTTCTTAATACAATAGCGCATACAAAGTGTTGGTGATGTCATAAAATTATAATCAAGCAAGATTTTCTCGCGGATAACGTATCCTAAAACTATCTGAATCTTAGACAATTAAGAACGTCGAATTATGTTTCGAATGTAAATTTTCTAATGCAAAGTCAAATACGCAGTTATTTATAACATTTTGTTTTTCGTTTATAAAATTGTATTCGGGTCCAGGAACTGGATATGAAGTTTGTACTAGTGTAGATACTTTCCATGACATCAGTTTTAAGACCTCTCGCTACCATTTCACAAGTGTATCACG
This sequence comes from Potamilus streckersoni, assembly GCA_016746295.1. Lineage (NCBI taxonomy): Eukaryota > Metazoa > Mollusca > Bivalvia > Unionida > Unionidae > Potamilus > Potamilus streckersoni. The sequence goes on from JAEAOA010000880.1 coordinate 57,814, forward strand.
GATATTTGGCATGAAACGAATAAATTTGACTGGTCGAGAAATTAGGCTTACCGTCTAAAGAAACTTTGATGTCAATGAACTTTGTAAATTACTTAGAAATGGTATTACCTATGAAGAATCCCTGCGACTTTCCAAAAATACAGCCGTGACCCCCCCTTCTCTCTCTCTCTCTCTCTCTCTCTCTCTCTCTCTCTCTCTCTCTCTCTCTCTCTCTCTCACACACACACACACACACACACACACACACACCACTCACTCATAATCATCATTGTCTCATTCACTCACATACCTGTGTGTGTTCATGTGTGTGTGTGTGTGTTTGTGTGTGTGTGTGTGTGTGTATGTGTGTGTGTAATTACGTTGGTGCTGGAGCTTGAGTCAGGAGAGGGCATATACTGAGACAAAAGAAAGTATTGATTCGAAACTTGTGTGCCTGAGTCTCTCATCCCAATAAAGAACCAAAGAACATTATTTTTAAAAAAATTAATGAAGAAAGGATGGAAATATAGATAAACAGATGTTTCGTTTTGTATTGATGTATCATTCTTTTTTTAACTTCGATATAAATCACTTCACAATAGCCATAAATATCCCAATATCTCATTCGAACTCTTGGACTCAGTGTAATTGCAATACATTGATGGAAAAAATATTGTAATTTGACGGACGACGATGAACAAAGGCAAGTAAATGTCGAGGAAACATCATGACCATGTGACTACTATAATACTGACGAGATATCCCCGTCATATGCTGATACAAATAAATGAAATAAGATGCGTGATGTATATCCCGCCGTTAGTGTCTTTCTCGATCTACCCTTCATATCCGGGAGCAGTGGTAGTTCAGCACATACAGCATACGACTCGATGCAAATGTCAAAAGTTCAATATGCGTCCTGGCTAGCCCAAAGTCGTTTGCCTTTCTGTGTTCTTGGAAAAGGAATAGCTACCATATCCACGTAAAGATATTTATAATAAACCACCGAAAGTGCCATAAAACTCAACATTTGGTACAAACCAACAAACCGTCTCACATAAACATGCATACTCCATCAAAAACCACATAATAAAATCACATTTACCTAAATATCACACATATTGCTGTAACGTTAAAATTTATTCTTTTACATACCTCATTTTTATATCACGTATATATGCTTACTACTTACCATATCAATATTATCATGTAACCATTGCAGCAAAAATAAACACAGCAGAGAGAGAGAGAGAGAGAGAGAGAGAGAGAGAGAGAGAGAGAGAGAGAGAGAGAGAGAGGAGAAGGAGGGAGGGGAGAGAGAGAGGAGGGAGAGAGTGTGGGTGGGTGTGTTATTGCATAGTAAGTGAATAGTGAATATATGGTTAAGTTCAAATTTCAAGAGCACATCCACAAATGAAAGGTTTAAGTGTACGACGGCAACTTGAGTATTGTGCCACACACCATGACGAATGGACCTCTTCTCCAGAAACACTGACCACTTACTGAACACAGCCTCTAGATGCTAAGAGAACAGCTTAGCTCCAGATAGAACAAGTAATCATGACGTTGTGGCAGATCAATATATATCTCATGGGTTAACTTAAAATAATCAAGAAATCCAAACTGGAAAAATGAATGTAGTAGTAATAGTAGTAGTAGTAGCAGTAGTAGTTGTTGTTGTTGTTATTGCTGTCATTCCTGTCGTAACGGTGCAGAATTTGGTTGGTTGGTTGGTTGGTTGAATTTTTTACTGCGCACCAGCACAATGAGGCTATTTAACACCTTTCAAAACGTTAAATATTTTCATTAGTTAAAAGTGGTGAAAGATTTTATATCTACCAGCGATATGTAACCAAACTATTAAAGGTAAAACGAACAAAATGGTAACGGTGATAAAAAAAGTAAAGTTTGCCGCTCAAAACGGAGTACAAATGATGTATGACAACGATAAAAGGTAACTAAAATCTAGAGATGGTGTATATAACACATAAAACTGTTCAAGGTGATGGTATAAAAGCTAAAACTTATGAGTAGATTGGAGGTCAAAACACTCCAGCATAAAGTGCTTAACAGTGAATGGTTCATTACAAGATATGCATTCTGGTGTGGTCTTCTCCTTTTAGTATGTAGGAGTGGGTTAAATAAGTATAGTTGATACAAATTCTTGTATTGACAACCTCCTCCCTACGGACGGCTCAGTAGGAAGGAGTCCATTCTCCTAAAGTTGGCAGAATTTGGTAGATATAGCCCGTTTCATACCAGATTTAACCGAGTTGCTCCATAATTATCCAAAAATACCTCCCTAGTCACTTTATACTCCAGCCAATCAAACGCTGGTAGGCATCTGTACATAACAAAATGGCATACATTGTTGTTTAGACGTAATCATATTAAAATAAATTAAGAAATGCCCTCTACCTGCTTGCTAAATGCCTGGGACTTCTGCAGCTCTGCCGTCGAAAAATATTCCAGGGGTTTTTTTTACTGCTGATTAATACGAAAAATTCCTTTTATTGGTAAACGAAACTCGATTTATGAAATACGGTATTATGGTAAGAAAGGGATTAAATTTTTAACATCGACACCGTTTCCATACTCGCATATACATGTCCAGATGTAAACAGCTCATAGCTACTCTCTCGTATGGCTAAAAAATCTATAAAAAAGACAGGATGGTTCCAATATTAAATTTCGTCAATATCTGTGGCATCATCGCTGTTGAACAGGCATATTTCAACTCGATGAACGAAGCTGAAGTAGTTGGAACACTTGATGCTGATGCGTCTACCTTGTTTTGACCACTAGTCTGGTCCCCTGCATAGTATGCTCCCTACGATGCACTCCGCTATACTATACTAGGGAGCATACTAAGCAGGGGACCAGACTATTGGACTACCAGCTATCGATTGGATATTGCGGTCAGTTGACCACCCGCCACGTGATCAAAATTCCGAGCTAATTACGAAGTTCGCCGAAGTCTCCATTAAATGGTCGTGGTTACATTGACGCATGGGTTAGGCTAGCAATGAATTCGTCTTGCGATAGCTAGTCTCTCTTGATTTGAAGCATGATTGAATTTTAATTTGGACACGCTATGATAAAGGTCCAACAGATATGTTAACATAAGGTCAAGAGGAGGAAATGACAAAGTACAGACAAGCCAAATACAATTTTGGGGAAATCTTGGATTACGTGAAATAGACATCATAATATGATATTTTCTAGAATAGTTAACAGTAAAGGCCGACTAGAGAAAATTATTCTTACTTTGGAACGAGTGTTAACATTTTGGCGGTTATAAAAGCTGACAAAATTCAAAGTTTTATTCCATTTTCCGTGCAAAATCCAGTAGGCGAAGCTTTTCTGTGGAAGTGGAAGATCCAGACTCCTCGATCAGTAAAACGCACTGATCTCGTTAAATTTGTGCAACGGATGAGGTTTGGAGGACGCTAAGGGACACGGAAAGGGAGATTCTGCTGCATGTAAAGAGCAAATCTCGAAAATGAAAATAGCTTCATACCTGTGCTACACAGTGTGGAAGCGTCGAGGACCCAAAGTGGTGAGAGAGAGAGAGAGAGAGAGAGAGAGAGAGAGAGAGAGAGAGAGAGAGAGAGAGAGAGAGAGAGAGAGAGAGAGAGAGAGAGAGAGAGAGAGAGAGAAGAAGAAGAAGAAGAAGAAGAAGAAGAAGAAGAAGAAGAAATACGGTAACGCTGACCTTTCACCAACAGTGGCTTAAAATGGAGCGAAGAAATCCGATTATGCTGACATGCATTCAATTTGAGTTCGATCATACACTCAAATATATTATAAAATTTGTATTATCGGTGTAACAGAACGGTTAAATGCATTTCGTATAAATTTAATAATTTTATTTCTAAAATAAACTGTCACGTTCGTAAGCAATTAACTAAAACCACGTAAAAGCTATAATCTAGCCGTGGGATTAGTGTTGTACTCTTACACCAGATTATCATGACTAGCCAAACTGGAAACTTGAATCAGCAAAGGCCACCGGTCGCGTCACTTGACATATTCTTCCCGTTATCTATACGATATAGGTCTGTTCAAGCATCAAAAGTAAAATTTATGGGGTGAACGTTTTTATCCATAACAAATCGAATGACAGCGAGAGGGACATTGTCCGCTAAGTTTGATTGGATCGTACCATAGCAATATCCAATCAAAAATTGAGACAGAGGACGCTATTGTTATGCAGACCCGAAATACACCTTCTGAAATCGTAAGGGTAATTTAGTATTCGCTTTGAAGGATTTCAGATCAAAAATGTTTTCTCCGAGATAAAAGCCACTCGTAATTAGGAGCCAGAACTTAGAGGTGGAGTCTAAGGAAAGACAAAGCTTCGTAAACAAAGCTTTCTAGTGGATATAGAACTTCCGGTTCCATTGGATACCAAGTCTTCAAGAGTTGGAGACGGAAGTGAGACTGTAACCGAGACAGTCGAAGTCAACAGGAGTGTAGTCGTGTGGAAGAAAGTGGAGAAGGAGAAGGAGTCTAGAGAAAGTCGAAGAGGAGAAGGGGAAGAAAAATGGAGAGAAGTCGGAGAGGAAAAGGAGAAGGAATTGAGAGTAATAAAAAAGAGAAAGGATACAACAGATGAGTGGGGATCAATCTCACACTGCTAATCAAGAGATGCAGTAGGCTCATTAAATGGTTGAGTAGATGGAGTGTAATTGAAAATTTAAGTCACTGAATTATTGAATTTCTATTAAACTGTTATTCATTGAATTTCAGGCTCTTTGTAGATTTAAGATCTATGCGTCGACATTGTTGCCTGCGGATTCGGAGCTTTACATCTAACGTTCACGAAGTTTAACTTTCAACAAAACAGAGCCTGGGTGGGACTTCTATAATTGCTTAAATAAAATATTGGGACCAACTCACCCAAAAGCATATATTCAGTTTTATTTTGTCTACATAATTACCTACATTGTTATATTTTAGATACGGGAACTCGGGCTACTCTATTCAAGAATTTTGCTCAGATCTCTATTATTCCATCCATTAGTTTCATGTTTCATTTTATTATTAGCTTGATCTTGGTAATAACACATTGGTCCTAGATTATATCTATGCTAACGATAGGCAAAGCACGATGACTTGTTGAGGGTCATATGACATATAACCCCACCTCAAATTATTATTATTATTATTATTATTATTATTATTATTATTATTATTATTATTATTATTATTATTATTATTATTATTATTGTTGTTGTTGTTGTTGTTGTTGTTGTTGCTGTTGTTGTTTCCACCGAGGTATATATCCTTAGTAAAAGAAATCAAATTGGTTTTTTCACAAGACCATCGTATCTAGCAGACATTTTGCCACAATTATTAACATCAAATTGTGTTTGGGGGTTTTGGGTGGGATGATGATGGATTTAACGTCATTTCTTCATCAGAATATATACTATACTTAGCGGTCAGTACATTCGACGGATGAAAATCCCGAAAAGACACCCGACCCACAGGAAGATATTGACAGGCTTTCTAGCTCACATACCCATGTATGCCGAGACTGTGACTTAAACCAACGCAGATAGAGGTGAGATCTGCCTTAGACCATTCATCCACCTGGGCTCAACTTTGCCTTCATTTCCGTGAACACGCTTCAACTTCTGTTGACTTAAACGACTACTATGTAAATATTTTGTCATGACGACTACAGATAAATTTAAGTGCGCAAAATAATCACCGTCATAGATTCAACGTGTTTACATGTCCTTGAGCAATATGGATTGGCAATTTGAAAGAAATAAAATCTTCCTGCGCAGTCAAACAAAAAATGCAATCGACTGAATACTTGCTGAACATAAGTCAATAGAATAGAAATTCAATCCCGCTAAAATGTGGCATTCTTCAGTTCCGCTATGCACAAGATTCATCATGTGTACAGGACAAATAACTTTTTTTTTTTTTTACGAAGAAGGGATTTCAATTATACCTGTTTCTGATTAGCGCAAGACCCGGAATCATCTTATGTGAATCACGTGACCCCGTCACGACTAGGGTGTATAAAGGACTCGTATCAGAGCTATTACTTCTGGTTACGAACATAGTCTCTCAGTCTGTTTCAGAATTGTTTTCCTCATTTTGTGGTTATACAAGAGTTAAGTTTAGGCATTTCTATATTGACTCAAAGATAATTGTTTATTCCTTAGAATTTGAGCATTATGGTGAAGTTGCCTGCGTATATTTTGGCGAAAGTGCACAGTAAGTAATTTTTCGTGTGTGTGTGTGTGTGTGTGTGTGTGTGTGTGTGTCTGTGTGTGTGTTAGATTTTTAACGCAGCTTTAAAAAAATCAATCATATCGATATGATATCTGCAGTGTGACAGTTTATAGTGATATCTAGCAATGAGGCATCATGGCGCAGACGTGAGCCATGATGTTTCACCCAGTCACATTAAAATAACACCAGGTTGGTCAGTCCTAACACTAATATCTTAATGCTAAGCGCCAAGCCAGGCAGCTGTTAGTACAATTTTTTAATTCTTTGGTATGACTCGTCAAGGGTTCGAACCCATAACCTCCTGCATCCGAGGCGGACACTCGAACCACTAGGTCACCGCAGCGGTTATGAGGCTTTGAGCCTGGAGTCTAAAATATGTCATCCATTTCACGTTAGTCTTTTTATAGTCCAGTCTAGGTTTTTTAATATGAATTCATTTTTTAATGTATTTTAGACCAATCTATGATTTGTTATGATTTCTACACAGAGAAAAGTTCTGAAGCAGGTAATCAAATGCTGAGACCATATAATTGTTTAAAAAATAATTGTGATCGGAGTCTATATGTAATGTTATGTCAATTCCGACAGAATACCTCTTTTGCATTATTGAAATTAGTTTGTAAAACATATTCTACTGATAGGCATCGTTGAAGGCTTACATAATTACAGATGTGCTATATTTGTATATGAAGTAAAGGCACATTAACAATATTAATATACTCTGTATAAATCCAGGCCCAAACCTAAGTAAAGGCGAATGCGCAACCGCCTTGGACCCCGCGCTTCTATGCATTGCATTTTTTTTCTTGCTTTGAGCCCTGCGACCATCTATCGCTGCCTTGGGCCCCGGTTGCTGCCTTGGACCCCGGTTGCTGCTTTGGGCCCCGCACATCCTAGGACTGGGACTGTATAAATCAATCTTAGAGCCATCGGCATCATTCTTTTAGTGCTGACAAGCTACTTCCTATATTCCAACAGTTCAAAGATTTATAAAATATCTCCGTGGGGGACATTTTTAATACGTTATTTTCTTACCATACTTATGTAGGGGGATTACTGTACCTTTCCAGGCAGGTAAAAAAAAGAATCCTAATCTAACCTATCAATCACGTCACCGAATCTGGCAGTGGATACGCTTTTGTTTTGAAAGCTTGCAATAACGGTCCAGGTAACAATGAAATGTACTTTTGGATGAATTGATAGACTAGAGCAGTAGGCCTATCTATCTATCTATCTATCTATCTATCTATCTATCTATCTATCTATCTATCTATCTATCTATCTATCTATCTATTTCATATAACCTAGTCGTATCTAATATAAAATATTTATGCAAGTATTATGCATGGCTAGGACAAATGTGGTACATTTTATTCAGTTGAACAATTTACAGTATTATCAGGTATTTACTTTACTTTATTGGTCATGAAACGGCTACCTTTAATGACGTATGTGACCTTGCTGACTTTGATGAGTTTAATTTCATTATTTATTTCTCTTCAAGAAGGCCCATTACATAAGTCTGTCATAACGATCTAATTGCTTCTTTGATCAATTGACTGATTGAAGCTTATAATTGATTTTTGCGTATTTTCTCTCATCGCACAAATATATATATATATATATATATATATATATATATATATATATATATATATATATATATATATATATATATATATATATATATATATAAATTCAATGCACTTATAACTATCGCGACGTAGGCATCCTTTAGTAAAGAAATAATCTTTCTACTTATTAAGTACCTTTAACTGTTATATCCTAAGTAAACCAAACAAAAAGAAAGCAAGTCACACACATATACACAGACACACACACAGATATATATATATATATATATATATATATATATATATATATATATATATATATATATATATATATATCATTAAGGTCTTTTTGTGACAACTTGCAAGATGTTAACCTCACTATTTTCGATTACATTAAAAAAATGAACTAATTTCAACACCACACCTCGTAAAATAGAACTATGACTCAGAAACGACTTGAATGTTTATTTTCCTAATGGGTCGTAAATGTAGATCCAGAGATATGCGCGCGACGTCGCAAAAGTAACAAGGCAAATGGGAAAATTAACCTTTGTTTAACCCTATTTCGCATTACTTATGGGAAAAACCCAATACTAGCTTATCTAGAGCAGGTCTACTCGGAAACCCTATGATTTCAGCGTCCATTGAATACGTGTCGATTATAAATCATTTTTTTGAGGTAAACAATTGTAAATAATATTGCTTGGTGGCTGAACATTACCAATATTACAAACAGCATTTAGGAATACGGAAAAGCACAAGAAAGTAGTGAAGAAACAAAACAATAAGAAACAAATGAAACCGAATATATTGTATCAGGACGAATTCTTCATGCAGTCGTGCTTTAAAAGATATTAAAAATGTATAACAAAGAAAGATTGTAACTTACTTGCCTATTCAACAATGCCACCACAATAAGTAAAGTCTCATAATACTAAAGTCCCATAATAATAATTCATATTTAAAAAAGAAATATTTAATATGTCTTCCAGCTGAATAGTAACATGGCATAAAACGTGCGATTGTTAAAAATATCATTACAAAATACCATCAGCAGTCGGCAAATTCCTTTATTATCGTGTCCTATACGCACGTTGATATAAATGGTATGTGGTAATTGCCGACTTGATTCTTTGATGCTGCAAAATTTTAAATTAGGATCATCATTTAAAATGTTAAATAGAAGACTCTTTATTAAATTTATTCTAACTTTAATATTTATCCAAGTTTTTATTACATCTAAAGGCTAAATAACTTTAGTTTGGTCAAGAGGCACCTTGCATAATAAACAAAGTCAATCGACGACTTTATTCATAATTAGTCTGTGGTTTCGCCAATTCTATAATAGTACCACTCGGTAAGTTTCACACATTCACAATACGAGGAATGGTATAGGGACAACCAACAAACTCACATTTAATGTAATAAGTTCCAATTAGCAAAACAAAGCCTCTATCTGATAACGAAATAATGATATATTATTACAGATATTTCGTTAGCCATTAGCATTATCCCTTCGTACTTGTATTGTAATTTCTTATAGAGATACGTTTAGGTCAAGCATTGTGTAAAATTATGGTTTTTCTTTTAATGGCTGATATGTTTATTTTTCTTGTTTAAACATATTTTATTGTCAAAAATGATTAGGTGCATGTTCTAGCAATTTAAATTAACCCTCTGATTGATAGATGTTGTTACAACTACCTTCGCTAAAGATCAGGGTTTATTTACAGCATAAAAAAGCGATATGAGAAGGAGTCAACATGAATACCACCATCACCACCACCAGACCCATTCGCTCTGTGACGTTTTGACTCATAAAACCCTGGTTAAGTCATCTGCCATCACAATTGTAAAATAATCTTTTCCGCAGCCCACTGCTGACAGAAAAAGCAAATAAATTAAGTAAAAATGTGAGCATTCGTATTTGTCTTTGTTTTATTTCATGTCAAAAATTTCAATATTTCAAAAGATCAAGTAAAATATTTTGTGTTTATTGCATGACTATTTAATATTGCCTTCATGATATAGAGTTAAATGCAGCTTTTTATTTCTGTATCATATACACAGATTCCAGCTTTTTATTTCTGTATCATGTACACAGATTCCAGCTTTTTATTTCTGTATCATATACACATATTCCAGCTTTTTATTTCTGTATCATATACACAGATTCCAGCTTTTTATTTCTGCATCATATACACAGATTCCAGCTTTTTTATTTCTGTATCATATACACAGATTCCAGCTTTTTATTTCTGTATCATATACACAGATTCCAGCTTTTTATTTCTGTATCATATACACAGATTCCAGCTTTTTATTTCTGTATTATATACACAGATTCCAACTATTATAGGTTTCTTCTTTGACTTCTGCATAGATAGATACTTTTGAACGCAGTGAATCAAAATATTACAAATCCCATTTCGTCTTGAATTGCATTGGTTTAGTAAAGCTAAACATATTTAGAAAGAGAACAGGGGGGGATATGCGATAAATACAAAAACGCATTGGTGGTTTATTCTACGTTAGAAGTTATTTGAAATGAATTATGCATAAGTCTCGGCCTGAGGGCATAGACGTATCCCTATGCCATATCAAACACATTCTTTCCGTTGACTCAGAACAAAACATGTACGATATGCAGCTATGTGTATTTATTAATATTTAAAAAACTCGTATAACTTAAAAAATAAAACACAAAATAAAAAACACAAAACAACAACAACAAAAATATCCAACAACAAATAGACCGAATTTAAAATGTCGTTTGTGTGAATTGCTAATAAAGTTGTTAATATTTACCAATATATATATATATATATATATATATATATATATATATATATATATATATATATATATATATATATATATATATATATATATATATAAACTTTCAAACTGACGTGCTCTAGTTCTATCCATTTGCGACTCCGTCACCCCTTAAATAACACCCACATACACGCACACACCCACAAACGCACGAACGCACAGTTAAAAAAACTATAATCAAGGCCTGTTGTGTTTAGTGACACTGGAAATCGATAATAGCCAAAAAAAAGTTGTTTTTTATTTTACCGAGAACATGACAATATGTCAGTGAATGCATCCATTTAGTAATGTCAAAAATAAGCAGATGACATTTTCTTTTGAAGTTTCCAGTTTGCTTCAGAGCTCGAAATACAACTAAATGTAACACTTCTCTGGCCACCAGAATAATGTTATTGTTGCTATTGGACATTTATTGTGGAGTTGTTAGTGATTTCAACAATATCACTGGTGACATTCCTTATAAAATATTATTTTGACTTTACTGTAACATTTTTAAAAAAAAAACATTATAAACAGTGCATTAGGTACATATGCTTATTTGTTTAAAATGAATATATAAAATTTGAAGTAAAAGACAAAAAAAATGTTTGTACATAATTGCTTTATGTGAATAATTAATAACTGCCTGTGAATAATTAATTAGAAGTTCAATATAAATGCAATCTGCTATTTATGGACCCACAATTTAAATTTTCTGCAGTTATATTAGCCTGGACTCTTTGTTTCTTTTGTTTCAATTTATCTTTTTTCTACTAATAAGATAGATCAAATAGTTGTTCCCACCCCCCAAATTAGAGCAGAAGTATTTTCCAAGCAATTTCGGTTCCCCTTCCGCCAGCCCGAAGACTAAATACTAATTTACTCACCGAATTCCGTTACGCAAATTTGTCTTAATATATATAAACTGTATGGCTCTTGAAAGTCCAAACCATACGTCCTAGGTATTATGATTTCCCGCCTGTAAGATGTACACATTTAAAGACTACATACATTTTCCATACTGTTTAATGTTCAACTGGGCCGTTTTCTTACGGTCTGGACGTAGCATTTATAGCGCTTCTTATTGGACAACAAACTCAACAACCCTGCTTATGTACACACACGATTGTGTTCATGCGTGACGAAATAATGCGTTGTTTGTAACTCTAGACATCCCCGAACATCTTGTTGCAAATTAATTTGACTTGCCCTTATTTATCTCAATGTATTCAAAGATTGGTCTGCTTTTTTTTTTGTTGTTTTGTTTGTTTGTTTGTTTGTTTTTTGTTAATTTATTTACGCCGTATCTATTAAGAATTACCATTTGACACTTAGCATGTCTTTCAGGTAGGCCTTCATGTGAAATGGTAACTTGACACAGCCACTCCTAGGCGGGGCGGGGAGTCCCTAATTATATCCATTCAATTACTAATTTTGTTTTCGTGTTATTTTAGAAATTGAATGAAAATACCAGATTTTAAAGACACTATTCCCTTATGTAAAACGTAATTGTCGGTCTCTTTGGTAGTTTAATACGATGAACTCATGTTCCATATAAAAACTATCTAGACGAATAGGTGATGTGGTGTTTATGATTTTTAACGTAGCTTTAAAAACCTTTCAGTCATATCGCTACGTTGTCTGCAGAGTGGCAGTTTATAGTGATGTTTAGCACTGGGGCATCCTGCCGCAGACATGTAGCATTATGTCCCACCCAGTTACATTATCCTGACACCAGACCGACCAGTGCTAACACTAACCTCTTAATGCTGAGCGTCAAGCGAGGCAGCTATTAGTACCATTTGAGTAAGTCTTTGGTATGACTAGGCCGGGGATCGAACCCACGACCACCCGCATCCGAGGCAGACGCTCTAACCACTAGGCTCAACGTATCACAAAAAACAGTGTTCAGAAATATCATAAAATGGAATAAAGATTTCAGAATTGTTAATAAGGACAGCAGCTTGCTAAATGGCAGATGTTGCTCTTGATTTTATAGTGGGGCTGTTTGGTCTTAGCTTCTAAGCGATACTTCCGGTTATGTGATATAGTAAATGATAAGGGCGATGGCTGTGGTGGTAGTGGTGGTTGTGTATGTGTGTATGTGTCTTTGTGTTGGTGTGATGATGTTACCTCAATAATAATAATAATAATAATAATAATAATAATAATAATAATAATAATAATAATAATAATAATAATAATAATAATAATAATAACAATAATAATAATAATAATAATAATAATAATAATAATAATAATAATAATAATAATAATAATAATAATACCAATTGTCGTAAACTTCTTCATAGGAGGATAAAATATTTTGTAATTCGCTACACACGTGATTTTAATGAAGATCTTTTAAATTTACAAATGGTAACGGATAATGGACACATTTAAAGCATAAAATGTAATGATCCATCAACAAGTCAAGATTAAACATAATCCGTGTTTCCATTTAATTAAACATGTATACATCGAGTAGTATATCAAAAATACTGCGTGAAAACAATACACACATTTTATTTATATCACATGCAAATGAAAATTATGTTTCCAACATAGTTTAGATTGACGACAGGATATTATCATGACGGGTAAATAGTAAACTCTTCGCATCCCTTCGAATTATAAAGTTTCGTAGTTGGGTGATTTGTATAGTAATCATTTGGAAATTGGCTCATTTACTCCTTTTGGAACTTCTATTATCTATTCATGTTGATTAAATCAGTAAAGCAGACGCTTACAATTTATACAAGAAAGTTGGCTTAAATGAAGAAAGTTTAGTTCGGCATATTGCGTGGCTAAAGGATGCGACATCAGATTAAATTACAATCGAGTAAAGAGAAACGAGAGAGGATACGCTAAGCGAAATGACGAGCCAAAAAGAGGTAATTCAGATATTTAAAATTATTTCAAGTTGACGTAATTCATTGTTATGTTTTACTTATCATTGCTTCCTAACCATAAGATTGTTTTATCCTTAATCTTTCCCCCTCTCTCTCCTTTACTATCGCGTAATTTCGCCTCGACAATTGTGTGTGTGTGTGTGTGTGTGTGAGAGAGAGAGAGAGAGAGAGAGAGAGAGAGAGAGAGAGAGAGAGAGAGAGAGAGAGAGAGAGAGAGAGAGAGAGATGAACAAATATAAAGTTTCCAAGTGTACAACCCCAGGTGGGCGGAGCTTAAGGTGACGGGAACATTGTATTCAGAAATGCACACCAAAATTAGCTGTGATTTGTGCATTATGTAAGAGTTGTGCTTTCTGTTAGCCTTAAAAAGCTAAAACCTCTTGGCAACATAGGAGATTATATTAATTTTTTATCTAGATCACAATTTGTATTTTTTATGCTTTTGTTATTTTGATACGTGATAAACATGTTTGGTGTAACTCGATAACTTTTATCCCCACCCCCGTTTAGTTCCAGCAGAGTTATCTCTCTTAAATTCATTGGAGTATATATATATATATATATATATATATATATATATATATATATATATATATATATATATATATATATATATATATATATATATATATATATATATATATATATATGCATCGTTTGAGATTACTTTATTGCATCAATTTTATTTGCTACGCAAAGGAGAGCACATTTCTCTATGTGTTGCAAAGAGGATGGGGGATGGGGTAGGTTGACCTTAGTGTGAGGACTGGGGGTTCTTGACCTCTACAGACACTGCAAAGTGTTGAAAGCTTATATTTTATAAATAGACCGTACCATGTTTACCTGTCTCTGATGTTAAGTTTTGCATCTACCAATAAATATAAAAAAGTCCTTTTTTAAGGCGATTTGAATTTTTTGAAGTGGAAGAGGTACATACTATTTGGTACATTGACCTTGGATATATTTATTACATAATATGTCACATTGTGATTTATCCATGTGAAGTTCTGTAAGTGTTGATATGAATAATATACAACTCATATTTAAAACAAGTCATTTTATCCCCAAAATTTAGTTTGGTAGTATATCACAAATATAGCTTAGCTTCTTTCTACGTTAGTTTTTAGGTTGGTGGGGTGGATTGGGATGAGGTGAGTTATCTTTCCCTTTTGGCATGTGTGTGTGAGAGAGAGAGAGAGAGAGAGAGAGAGAGAGAGAGAGAGAGAGAGAGAGAGAGAGAGAGAGAGAGAGAGAGAGAGAGAGAGACAGACAGACAGACAGACAGACAGACAGACAGACAGACAGACAGACAGAGTAATTTCGATTATTCTGAGAGAGAGAGGGAGAGAGAGTAATTTCGATTATTCTGTGTAACAATATTAATTCATTTAAAATAGGAATTATTAATTACTCCTGTGCTACTTTCTTATTTTTTTCTATTGATTGACAAGTGGAAATTCATCCCTGATAGACTGAATGTAAAGTTAATAATGTACTCTTGAAACTATATTTATATGCGTATTCATAATTCACTATTCAATTATAATTTGAAGTATCTGTTCTGTTTGGTATATCTTATTATTTCATACCAACAGCCAATAGGATAACAGTTTCATAGTGGTAATTTGTTCATAATGAATGAGCTGGCTATACGTTTGGAATGAAAACAACTAGTCTTCTTCTGGTTTTATGTAGACAGAGTATCATTTTTGATGGATCCAAGCAGCTCAAAATAATGCAGAAGAAAGATTTTTAGTTGGGTAAGAACTTTTCAGACAAAAAAAACGAAGATGAAGACGACGACGAAGAAACACATTTGAATGTTCTGTCAAATCAATTATGTTGCAAAAGCATGATACAAAGCTAATATTTATCTATGATAATCGATTACAATTTCCGATCGTCGTCGTCATCATCATCACCATCATCGTCGTCGTCATCATCATCATCATCATCATCATCATCATCATCATCATCATCATCATCATCATCATCATCATCATCATCATCATCATCATCATCATCATCATCATAATGTCGGATGCGGTAGGTAACGGATCCAATTCCAGCTCGAGGCATAAAAAAGATTAATAACAATGGTACTAGTAGCTGCCTCTTTAGGCGATCAGCATTAAGAGGTATGTTCTATGACTAGACGGCCTGGTGATAAGATATTGTAACTAGGTGGAACATGATGTTTCATGTATGTGGCATGATGCCCCAGTGCTAGACATCAATATTAACTGTCACCCTGCTTACGCTGTCAAAGCTACGTTAAAATTCCGAAAGACACACACACTCGCGCGCACACATACAAACACCTCTAAATGATTGTCTTGTTTTGTTGTTTTTGTTTTGTTTTTTAAAGAATTATGGTGAATTCATTTAAGTACTTGGATTGTATTACTGTGTTATCTGACGCTTGACGAGACTGTTGACGCTTCGTGACATAAGAGTTCATTGACACGTTGGAACATTCAAAACAACAGGCTCATCAGCACATTCAATATTGGAATTTATTTGGAACACTTCTGGAATTCATTTTGAAATCTATATACATTTGTACTTGTGATAGATATTTTAGGACTAATTGGGATTTAATTTACAATACTGTACATCGTATTTTTTGTAATTTTCGTTGTTTATTCCATGGAAATAAATTATTTGCTGAATTTTACAAAACTTGATAATTTTCGCTCTTGCTTTTAGTTAGATTAAGACCATAGAGTCGTAGCAATATTTTCTCCTTTCTTGTATTGTATTTGCAAAAAAAATAAGCAAACTGCATAGGAAATACGTGTATGCGTAAACATGTTGCAATTAATGATGTGTTCAATAACTGGGTATAAAAGATCATTCTTTTACTTATAAGATATTCTAATATAGTTTTTGTGCCTACATCGAATAGCGTTTTCTATATATCTATGACAGTAATTACATTTGAACAGCTTCATGAAATATTAGATAAATATATGATTTATGTACACGTAGCTGCCCGAAGTCTAAGATAGGTACGGATGGTAGGAATATAGTTGATAAGTTGTTTGATTTGGTTTTGTATTTAACGGCACAGAAACCGACTTTTAAACTGATAAATGCTTTGCGAAAGGACACACAACGACAGCAGACTCAAATTTATCCCATGGTAGGATTCAAGCCCTCGCCTTTTCGGTCGCGAGTCCAGTCCACTAACCTTTGGATCACCATGGTTCGTGTCTCTATGTGTTGCATCTGACGACAATGCAGAAGGATTAATAGTACCAGTTTCCTCTGAACCTTGCTATTCCATTTTTATAATTGGACATTTAGTGTAGGACCAGAGTCCGCTGCCGATCGAAAAGTTAGAATTTGCCAACAACATTTGGTATCGGCATAGAGTAGCCACTTACTAGCCGGCCTAATAAACTTACGCGACCTTTCACCGATATACCTGCATGGTATCGATAGGAATATGATCTGTGTTCTCAGAAACTGCAAATATAACATTCGTTATGTTTTAATTCGATGACAGAATAGACGAAACAATAGCGTTTATGGTATTACGGTACAAATTGTGCAAGTCCAGGTGGGTGGAGCTTAAGGTGTAGGGGAACATTGCATTCAGAAATAAACAACAGCACTAGCTGTGATTGGTGCATTTTGTAAGAGTTGTACTTTCTGGTAGGCTTAAAAAATATGTTGAGCCTCTTGTCAACATGTCAGATTATGTTAATTCCTATCTAGATCATATTTTGTATTTATTTTTTTTTACTGTTTGAAAATATACACATGACTGAAAATGTGTCTGGTGAGACTAAATAACTCATACGCCTGTCTAGTTCCAGCAGAATATCTCTTAAATGCAATGAAGTACCTGGTTCGGTCATTCTCAAATTGACAGTCTAACACGGTTCTCTTGAAAAGTGTGTGATGTGCAAGCACAATTAGGATAGAAAATATATTTATTTTCCCACACATCAACATTAAGGTCTATGGATAACTTATGAAATTTGATCTGAAACTCGCCATTCGTATTCCAGGCCATATAACTAAGCAAATCTCGCAACCTGCATGTCAACAACAGAGGTCAAAAAGTCACGTGATATCAATAAACTATTGATGGGTTTGTATGAGGCCGAAAGTGTGTTTATGCAATCAAATCCAAGTTTGTATTAGCAGATAAATATAGTTTGCGAAACGTTTTAGCGATGGTATTTTGTTATAGAGACCATCAAATCTTATTTAATATTGGTTTGCACAAATAATACCCAGAAAGAGTATACCATATGCGTTAAAACGCAACCAGACTTGTACCAGCAGAATTCTAATTGATATGTAACGGTTGATTACCTCTGAAAGAAGAAATGAAACATTTCCTCTGCTGTTTGGAAAGGACCAGGTTGATGGTGATTCGGGCTCACCAGTGGAGAGAGATATAACAGCGCGATTGAGGTGTATCCGGACATAATTTAAATCACGTTTAATCTAGCAACTTGTTTTAAAAGATTACAGATTTAAGAGGCAAGAGTCAGCCACTTGACAGATGTGTACACAGAGATTACTTCTGGCATGTTTAGTCTAGCAGTAATTACTGATGATTTGGATTTAGATGTGGCGAAAGACGGTTTTGCCATTTGAGACAGACAGACAGACATATAGATACTTGATAGAGGCATATCCTGGCATGCGAAAAGTTTCTGATGATTCTGATTTGTTAATTGAGAGAGCCAAGAGCATGATAAAAATATTCCACACCAACCTTTTTTAACTATGAAGTGAGAGCTAACAGCTGATGATTCAAATTTGCTAGTGGAGAAAGACAAGCTTTTTACAGAGGTGTGCCATACATGACTTATGTTAGGTCTAATACAGCGAATGGAAACTGCTATTCATGACGCTTATCACTCTGTGATAGATATTAGAGTGTTGGCTAGAATTAATAAAACTGCCTTCCCTATCTGGAATGTTTCATTATTAGCAGTATGTCAGGCTACTTTACTATATGATTAATTAATTCTCAAATCAGGACTCTGACCCAAAGGGCACAATACATTTGCCATCAAATCAGAAATCGGACAAGAACTTTTTAACTGTAATACTATTTACTTCTTCGGTTCAAACCCCAGAAGAGTCATGCCAAAAGACTTATAAAAATGGTATTAGCAGCCATCTCGTTCGGCGCTCAGCACGAAGAGGTTAATGTCAGGACATGTCGGCCTGGTGTCAGGACAATGTGACTGAGTGGGTTCATTATGCTACAATCTGAGGCATGATGCTCTAGTTCTTGACACCACTATATACACCGTCACACTGCATACAAATCGATAGGAAAACATGAATTCCACCAGAAATAAACTTGCAGATCGCAGTATCTTCCTCGTTGTCTGAAACCTTGACCTTTTGACATCAGACATTGTATTCTTGAACATTCAGCTAGGTTGAGTATGATATGTTGAGTCAGATTCAAAGTTCGTCTTTGGATGAAGCTGAAACTAAATTTAAAATTTTTAAACAATCTTATTTCAATGTTTTATCTGCATACCAAAGATATATCTGTGTTAAATAACGCGATTCAATGCTTCCTTTTCATCCTAGTGGTTATTTTCACTTTGACATTCGCGAATCATTTCTTAACTGCACGTGCAATATCTTCAAGAACTTTCTTGCAATAGTGTGTGTATTTGTGTGTGTGTGTGTGTGTGTGTGTGTGTGTGTGTATGTGTTAGTTTGATCTGCAACGTAGCTTTCAGTCATTTATCGCTACGACGACTGCAGCGTGGCAATTTAAAGTAATGTCTAGCAATGGGACATCATTTCCACACAACCACATTATAATGAGGCTAGGCCAACCAGTCCTAACTCTAACCTCTTAATTTGGAGCGTCAAGCTCAGAAGCTAGTACCCTTGTCATAATATCTTTGGTAATACTTGTGCGGGCTTTAAACTCGTGATCTTCCGCACTCGGTTTCTTTTTCTAATTTTGTTTTTCTCTTCGTCTCTTTGCACATCACATTTGATAATTACATACCGACATCATTAGAAACTTCATGTGCTGGCACTAAGATTGTATCGTAAACCCAAAGATTCAGTATCGGTTCCAGACCTTTTGCATGCACCACTTTGTTTGCAAAGTGGACACTGGCAATAATTCTTGAGACGTACCTAAACCTAATTGCAAGGAACGTTTAGTTGACCACTGTATAATATAAGTGTTACATTTTATATTTTAGAGAATAGCGCTCTTCTTGTCATGTGACGCAGGGTATCGCTAATAGTTTCATCTTCTCTATTATAACCTTTGTGACCGACTTCTCTCAGAAATTCTTGTCTACTAATTAAAGATATGGATATATTTGTGAACAAAGTGTTTCTGGCTTGTGTTGTTCTTGAAATTGATGACAGGCATGTATAACTTCCATAATTACTCTACAATATGTTGATAGTAAAATACAAATAGTTGTCTAGTAAGAGCTAGTCTCTCATAGCAGTAAACACATGTTTGAGGCAAGAAGAATCTCGAAAACGTCTTGGATGACAACTATTTTCAACTGCATCAGCCTGTTTAGTACACACTGTTTTACAGAAATGTCATCTAGGAAAAGGGCTTGTGTTTGCTCTGTGAGCACCACATGGTGTCAAAAATGACCTTCGGACATGAAAATTGCAGGTCTAAATTTGGGGTTGGGGTGCATAAACTTCTTCTGTTATGAACTGCCTCTGACTTCTCAAGTCAAGTGGATATTATTTTTATGCTTTGTTTTAATATAGGTATCTCAATATGGACATTCTTGTTCATTTGACTTTTTTTAATTTTTGTATTAGGTCATTGATCTCGGCATTAAATTTGTACATAAAAACTGGCCCCTGCCCCCTTGAACGATATTCCGATCGCGACTCCTGCCTTCATTCTCCTACTATTTCTCGCTGAACAGATTTTTGGCAAATTTTTATCCGACGATGACCTATTGCAGAAAAATGTTAATATTTCAGCTAAGATACAAATAAAAACTATTTTTTGAAAAGGATACTTGTAAGATTCTGACAAATCTATTAAGGTTAATTCCTTATACAACTGGTGGCTTTTATGCTGAACCGATACAACCCCAGCCTCTCATTTTTACATTCATTTTAGACAAAAGAGCTATTTTGAAAATATTCCTGAGAAAGGGCTGTGTGGTAAATATATTTATGGCTTCGTGTCTAGGGGGTGACCTCCAACGGTGAAATTGCCCGGTATGGAATAAACTACTACAAGTAGGAATTTATAAATGGGATAAAGTAGTAATCTGATCTAATATATAGAACAAATAAGACGAGCCCCCATTACAAATAAAATCAAAATTTAATAAAAATTTTCAAACAATAAAAATTTCCACAAATAAACAATATAAAAATGACCGTTTTACACGAATAAACAATATAAAAATGACCGTTGGAAATATACACTTCTTTCTAATTATTACTAATTAAGGATTTTTTAAATACAATGACAATTAAGGAATTCCAAAATACAATGACAATTAAGGAATTTCAAAATATAATGACAATATACTAGCCTATGCTGTTTAAGATAGAATTCGAAATCATTTCGAGTACAAATATTTCCAATAATTCTGCCTTGCATCAATGCATAACCTGTTGACTGCTCCGTCCCACAAGACATCGCACACTGTACTTCGGTTCCGCTGTTTCAGTACGTCTTCCATTCCACTTTCTCTCGTTCCAAAAATTCAAGATGCTTTATCATTTGTTCCAATTGTCTTTTCCTTCCCACACAGTTTGTCCTTCACACACTGTTTCTTCTTCACACTGGATTGTAACTCCACTCAGACTATCTCACCTTATGAAAATATAAACAAACAGCCTAAATCTTCCGCCACATTAACGGAAATACATAATTAGATTGACCCCCACGTTGTCCGAAATTACTCTATCGAATTTCAAACAGTCTAGACGGCTAGTTCTTAGACTAATAAACTGCGAATGCCATTTACGCCACATGTGACATTAACCCCTTTCACTAGGCTTCTTTATACGTAAATGAATGAAATTTCACACTATAAATCAAGGAAACCATTACACATAGTAGATTCGTTCGGATAGTTCCGACAACTTCTGTAACATTAAATATTGTCACGGTCTACCTAGGTGGACGGATATTTATCCAACTGACACTAATCCGGTGTTTGATCTGTGGACAAACGCCGCGAGCAAGAAGCCAGCGAGATGTAGTCGCCAAAAAGTTCTTTGTGCAGAACAGGGCATGATAAATTACACCTGGGTGCTAATCCTTTAGTAGGACATCAAAAGAGCCATTTGTAATAAAATGATAGGCAACTAATATTGACAGTTCCGCTGATTTACAACTTGGGAATGATTAGTCCACCGCATCTAATCAGAATTAAGCTAGTGGGTGGGCATACCTCTAAGTTTCGAAGATATTAAACTGACTCCATACCAGAATTATTTAGTAGACCGAGGCAGATTATTAGGTGATTGCACGATTACAGGCTACTCCGAGATACGCACTCGTAAATTTGGCGTGAATCGCAGGGAAACGATTGGAACAAAGAAAGCTTCAGAAGGTAGATATTCGTTTGATTTTTGACTCACATTAACGCCGTAACTGTAAGTACTAATACTATGTTTATGCAATTGCTAGTAGTATTGTTAGAATGAAAAATTACTTTGTAGAGTTTCATTTGTGTACGTATTTTAGATTTGTATTTGAGTTAGGAAATGATTTATGTAAGCAAGATTATGAATGTATGTTTGAATATGTTCAGAGCATAGATAGTTGCATATTTATATATTTGTATGATTTGTGATGCAAACTAGATGTGTTGGTTATTATGTATTGATGTGAATCAATTATCGTTGCCTGTATACGAGTAAATGATATCGTGCTTTATGATGTGTTATTATGTTATGATTTTACATTGTGTTTACCATTCATGAATGTAAGAGTATTTTGGTGGGAATGGATGCGTGACCCATGCAATTTGATAGCCATATCTGATAAGTTATCTGGGATTAGTGTGAGTTTATGTGCCAAGCAAAATAGTACGCCCTCCTAGTGTTTTACAGGAAGCTTTACAGGTGGGATAACTTCAGTTAGAAGGAGAGTCCCGAGCGTCTGAGTGAGGAGACTGAAGTAAGACTGCCAGTACAGTCAGGGTAGACGGATTGGAGTCGACGGTTCGACGAGGAAGTCGACGAAAAGGGAAGTGGAGGTGGAGAGGAAGTTAGAAGGAGCAAAGGAGGAGTAGAAGTGGAGAGGAAAGTCGAAAGAGTAAAGGAGGAGTGCAGGAGAAATTTAGAGAAACAGATGAGTAGAACCAAGGAGAGGGCGAAATTCTCTCACACTCAGATGATGAAATAGGCACAAAAGGGTCGAGCGATTGAGAAGCTCGCATGTTGAAATTTTAATATTAATTTAATTGTTTTATTTAATTCCACCCCTTTTGTACTTTTGTATTTAACTCTTTAATTTCGCCCTTTAGTACTTTTGGTTTTAACTGTCGGCATTGCTGACTGGGAGCTCAGAACCATATTCATCTACTTAACTACCTACCATAATCGAGCCTGGGTGGGTGCCATACCTAAATAAATATTGGAAACAATTCACCCCATTTTCATATAACCAAAACCATACACGGGTATAACAATAATTAATTAAAGACCATAACACTCTAGGGTATAGCAAAAAACCCTACCGTAACACTGGGCGCTCGGTCCGGGATTTGAATTAGACTTAAAGTATTATTTATTAGGAAGTAGTAGGGAAAGTCGTGAGATTTTCTATCCTGTTATTTTACTTTTATGATTTTGAAATTGTGTATGTTATATTTTGATATTTGCATGTGTGGTATATTAGATTTGCTTGCAGTAATGGTAAGGCAAATATCGAGCGAAATATCTTACCCGACCGAAGTTAGTCCTTCTCAACAGGTGAGTATTTGTTTAGTGTTCCGACACAGGGTATTAGTATAATCATAAAATGACTGCGGAAAGGCAGATGGTGAAAGAGTATCGCGCCATAGGCAAGGACAACCTAGGTTACGAGGGAGATCGCCTGGCAACATTATTCGAGGAGAGAATCAAAGAACTGAAGGCCGAAAAAGCAGCTGAAAGAGAGAAAGAGCTGGAGTTGGCCAGGATAGCAGCGGATAGAGAGTCGCAGACGGAGCTGGCCAGACCAACCCACGCCGCGAGAGAAAGAGAGCTCGCCCACGCTCTCGAAATGGAAAAGTTAAGGATAGAAGCGACATCAGCCGATAGGGACGATTCCAGTACGAATTCTGGAGTGAGTGTGATACCGATTGTCGACCAACGAATGGTACAGCTAAGTATTCCGCGTTTCAACGACAAGGAAGAGTCCATTGACGACTTCCTTGTGCAATTTGAGAAACTCGCGTGCGTTCATAAAATTCCCGAGCAACATTGGGCGAATAATGTCTCAGCCTTTTTGCAGGGTGATTCTCGCGAAGTTTACCATAACTTATCCGCAGACGAAGCCGACGACTATAACGCACTGAAGAAGGCCCTTCTTTGCCATTATCTGTTATTCGCCGAAACGTACCGTAAACTTTTTCGGGAGTCGACGAAGAAGGTAACAGAAAATCACTCTTAATTCCACACTCGTGTTCCAGTGTTATTTGAGAAGTGGATGAAGATGACGGAAATCGAACGATCGTACGACGGGTTACGCGAGCTCATACTCAAGGAGCATGTCCTGAGTACTTACCGTCGCGAGTTGACAGCCTTCCTAGCAGAAAGAGAGCATAGGACTCTCGAAGAGATCGCTAGCATGGCAGAGAGATACGAGCAGGCGCACTCGAAGAGTGGGAGTTCCGGGGGTACTGACCGACCCCGACCAATGAGTCGAATCGGGTGGTTGAGGGAGAAAAGGCTGTCCGTAACCGTCAGGGCGATGGGAAGGTCGGAGGTGGATCTACAAGTAAGGATGCCACCCATAGACCTGGACAGGCCTTAACTACAGGTCTTGCAAGACGGCGAGGGCCGCCGTTGTCACAACTGCAAGCGCCCGGGGCATTTTGTAAGGGACTGTCCCAAATGCAGGCAGACCCAGGTGAATGCGGTTGCTCGAAAGAAGTGCGAGACGGAGGCCAGCTGTGCCCCAGCGAACCTCGCGTCTGCAACTGTCAACGGAGAAGGTGCCACTCTCTTGTACGACACGAGGTGTAGCGTTCCCGCCCTGGTCGACAAGAAATACGTGAAGCCTGAGGACTACACAGGGGAGGTAATCGAGGTTTAGTACGCGAACAGCGCGCGTGACTCGTTGCCAGTAGCTGTCGTTAACCTTGATTCACCATACGCGAAGGGGGAAATTGAGGCTGCGTTTGTGGATGGGCTATCACATGACGTCATACTGGGATGTCGTTACGTGTTGCTGCAACCGAACCCCGAGACCTGTACACCGAACCCGGTGAGTACGGTAGAAACCAGGGCCCAGAGTCGTCAGAAGAAACCGAAGCCATTGCAAGTTTCGTCAACACCTGTCAGCAACGTACTTCCGGCCGAGTTGAGGAAGCTTCAGCAGGAAGACACCACTCTAGCGCAGTTACATAAACACGCTGCAGAGGGAACGGAGAAAGAAGCTAAGAATGGCGCGGTGTAGTTCGTATACAAGAAGGGAATCTTGTATCGCCACGCCAGAAAGGAGAACGAACTCTTCAAGCAAGTGGTCGTGCCCAAGGAGAAGCGAGGGGAAGTGTTGAAACTCGCTTATGAGGGTCTCATGGGAGGACACATGGGAATTGCCAAGACGCGTGACCATTTTGTCAAAGAATTCTACTGGCCAGGGTTCCAGGGAGACGTTAAGGGGTTCTTTCTGTCCTGTGACAAGCGTCAGAGAATGACACCAAAAACGGATCATTGATCCGTCCCCTTGGGGAGTACACCCATTATCGACGAACCATTTCGACGCGTGGCGATGGATCTGATCGGACCGATAAAACCCGCGTCGTCGCAAGGAAATCGGTATATTTTAAGTGTCGTAGATTACGCTACTGCTATCCGGAGGCTGTCGCGTTGCGTAATATCGATTCAGAAACGGTCGCGGAGGCGCTGCTTGGAATTTAGTCGAGACTCGGGGTGCCCGACGAGATCCTGACCGACCATGGAACACAGTTCGTGAGTCACGTGATGGGGGAGGTGAACCAAATGATGTCGATTAAACATCTCACAACTACCCCGTATCACCCTCAATGTAACGGACTGGTCGAGTTTTAACGGGACTTTAAAACAACTTCGCATACCGGGAAGTACCACAAGCGAGTTAAGGGTTTTCTCCAATTGAACTCACGTGTGGGAGGACCGTAAGTGGTCCCATCGCCGTTCTTAGGCAGCTGTGGACGGACGAACATGCTGTTGAAGAGGTATGTACTACCTACCAGTACGTCGCAGACTTGCGAAACAAACTGGAAGAAGTTTGCACGATCGCACGGGTGAACCTCACACGAGCGAAGTCGCGTCAGGCGAGGTACTATAAAAAGTGCACGAAACCACGCCAGTATGACGAAGGGGACAAGGTGTTGTTACTTTTGCTCCAAGAACATAACAAGTTGCAAGTTTCTTGGAGGGGACCGTACGTCATAACTGAGAAAGTTGGTGGTCAAACCTACCGGATACGGCTACCGAATAAGGAAAAGTTGTACCATGCTAATCTCCTGAAGAAGTACAGCGAAAGGGAGACCTCCAGCGATTTTGTCGTCGCCACGATCGTCACCGAGGATGCCGAAGGCGATACGGAAGTTGCTAACACTGTCCCAAGCTGTCCGTTAACTAGGGCTGAAACACCCTCGGACGTGAAGTGTGACTCCCTGTTGACTTCGGAGCAGCGTGAAGAGGTAGAGACGTTGCTGACAGGGTATTCCGATGTGCTTACGGAATTACCCGGGAGAACGTCACTTGTCGAGTTTGGGTTGAAACTTGTAGTTGACCGGCCCGTTCAGTGGAAACCCTACCCTTTGCCCCACGCGAAACGACAAGTGGTGAGAGAAGAAATTGAGCAGATGATTGCTCTGGGAGCAATCGAACCCGCTGAATCTCCTTACAGCTCTCCTGTAGTCTTGGTACAGAAAAAGGATGGCACTCATCGCTTCTGTGTCAATTACAGGAAGCTGAACCAAGTGACAGAATTTCAAGTTAAACTGCTACCTGACCCTGAACATTATCTTCGCTTCAGTCTCAAAAGCGAAGTATTTTTTGAAGTTGGATTTGTCCAATGGCTATTGGCAAATTCCGGTAAGGGAAGAGGATAGAGCAAAACTCGCCTTTGCTACTCCCGACGGGACCTACCAATGGTTGG
Source organism: Potamilus streckersoni (assembly GCA_016746295.1). Lineage (NCBI taxonomy): Eukaryota > Metazoa > Mollusca > Bivalvia > Unionida > Unionidae > Potamilus > Potamilus streckersoni. Next base: position 84,663 of record JAEAOA010000880.1, read on the forward strand.
TCATGCCGTTCGGAGTCCAAAATGCACCCAGCGTCTTCACTCGAATGACGCGCAAGTTGTTGGAACCCTTGCGTGGATGGATGATCTCTTGCTAGCTACGGAGACTTGGGCTGAGCACCTAACTCTACTAGCAGACGTTATGGAACGGCTACGTCAAGAGGGATTGACGGCTCGCCCTTCCAAATGTCACCTTGGGTATCGGACTTTAGACTTTTTGGGACACACCCTGAGTCAAGGCACGCTGTCCCCAGAGAGGTCGAAAGTAGAGCAGCTCATAAACGCTGTACGTCCCACCACGAAGACTGAGGTGAGGTCATTCCTGAGATTGGCCGGGTATTACCGGAGGTATGTGCCCAATTTCAGAGCAATTGCGAAGCCGTTGTCTGACTTGACCAGGAAACGGGCTCCAAGTAACGTTATTTGGACGGATGCGTGCGAGCAAGCTTTCCTGACACTGAAGGATAAGCTGATATCCGACGTTGTTGTCCGCCTATCGGACTTGTCCAACGACTTTGTCTTGCGCACTGACGCGTGTGACACCGGCTTAGGAGCAGTATTCCTGCAAGAGCACGATGGGACGCTTTTTTCCGTCGCATACGGCAGCCGGAAACTCGAAGACCAGGAGGAACTACTCCGTATCGGAGAGGGAATCCCTTGGAATCGTGTTCGAAATATCACGGTTCGAGCGTTACTTATACGGGCGGAAGTTCGTATTGGACACCGACCACCAACCCCTCCCTACCTTGCGCAGGCGAAATTGTCAAATGGACGTTTGATGCGTTGGTCGCTGTTCTTACAGCAGTATCAGATGCAAATCATATATGTGAAAAGAACGGAAAACGTAGGCGCTAATTTCATGAGCCGAAGCGCTGATATGGCGTAGATTATACAGTAGATAATTGTATGTTGTGCATGTGTTCGTGTCTGTAGTTAGCCTGTCGTTTTATTATTATTTTCCTTATGTTGTTACGCGTAGTAATGCCCATTTGCAATCGGTGCAAGTATCATGGAATAAAATCCCGATCTTATTCTCAAGCGTGAGGGAGTGCGACGGTCTACCTAGGTGGACGGATATTTATCCAACTGACACTAATCCGGTAGTTGATCTGTGGACAAACGCTGCGAGCAAGAAGCCAGCGAGATGTAGTCGCCAAAAAGTTCTTTGTGCAGAACAGGGCATGATAAATTACACCTGGGTGCTAATCCTTTAGTAGGACATCAAAAGAGCCATTTGTAATAAAATGATAGGCAACTAATATTGACAGTTCCGCTGATTTACAACTTGGGAATGGTTAGTCCACCGCATCTAATCAGAATTAAGCTAGTGGGTGGGCATACCTCTAAGTTTCGAGGATATTATACTGACTCCATACCAGAATTATTTAGTAGACCGAGGCAGATTATTAGGTGATTGCACGATTACAGGCTACTCCGAGATACGCACTCGTAAATTTGGCGTGAATCGCAGGGAAAAGTTTGGAACAAAGATAGCTTCAGAAGGTAGATATTCGTTTGATTGTTGACTCACACATTGCAACGCCGTAACTGTTTAAGTACAAATACAATTGCTAATAGTATTGTTAGAATGAAGAATTACTTTGTAGAGTTTCATTTGTGTACTTTTTTTAGATTTGTATTGGAGATAGGAAATGATTTATGTAAGCAAGATTATGAATGTATGTTTGAATATGTTCAGAGCATAGATAGTTGCATATTTATATATTTGTATGATTTGTGATGCAAACTAGATGTGTTGGTTATTATGTATTGATCTGAATCAATTATCGTTGCCTGTATACGAGTAATTGATATCGTGCTTTATGATGTCTTATTATGTTATGATTTTACGTTGTGTTTACCATTCATGAATGTAAGAGTATTTCGGTGGGAATGGATGCGTGACCCATGCAATTTGATATCCTTATCTGATAAGTTATCTGGGATTAGTGCGAGTTTATGTGCCAAGCAAAATAGTACGCCCTCCTTGTGTTTTACAGGAAGCTTTCCGGGTGGGATAACTTCAGTTAGAAGGAGAGTCCCGAGCGTCATAGAGAAGACAAGTAAGACTGCCAGTACAGTCAGGGTCGATGGATTGGAGTCGACAGTTCGACGAGGAAGTCGACGAAAAGGGAAGTGGAGGTGGAGAGGAAATTCGAAGGAGCAAAGGAGTAGAAGTGGAGAGGAAAGTCGAAGGAGTAAAGGAGGAGTGCATGAGAAATTTAGATGAGTAGAAACAAGGAGAGGGCGAAATTCTCACACTCAGATGATGAAATAGGCACAAAATGGTCGAGCGTTTGAGAAGCTCGCATGTTGAAATTTTATTATTAAATTGTTTGATTTAATTCCACCCCTTTGTACTTTTGTATTTAACTGTTTAATTTCACCCTTTAGTACTTTTGGATTTAACTGTCGGCATTGCTGACTTGGGGCTCAGAACCATATTCACCTACTTCTAAAATATAATCGAGCCTGGGTGGGTGCCATACCTAAATAAATATTGGAAACACCTCACCCCATTTTCATATAACCAAAACCATACACGGGTATTAAAATAATTAAACCCCATAACACTAGGGTATAACAAAAAACCCTACCGTAACAAAGATCAATTCATTCATTGGCTATAAATACAATATCATCAGTTAAATGAACTCAAGACAGTTATGTTGGATACATTATTCCGTATATAAACTAAGTGAATTCAACCTACTAAATTCCTACAATATTCAATACTATAACTTAGCAAATCGCCAACGCATATGTAAAAGAAAAAAATCGTTGCGCGGGCTCAGATAAACAAACAAGACAAGTATATGGAGAAAATATTCAAATACGTAATGTTGTTCTCTAGGAAAATTATAAAGAAGTGAAAAATAGTTCCTCTAGCACGGCATGTTATTTTATGTAGACATAATGTCAACTTCTTCTTGCACAACAAATTAGAAGTTGTATAACATACTCAACTACGACAGTCTGTCCGTGACTGTTGACTCTCGACCAGGACAGTCTGTCCGTGACTGTTGAGTCTCGACCAGGATAGTCTGTACGTGATGTGTATGAATTACAAAATCTCAAAGCTTATATGGGAAGGCTAATGCGTAGTCTGAACTGCACGCGCACGAGGAAGCATGCAATTTCCCAATACTTCGGAACAATAAGGAAAGCCTGACCCAGCATCAGCCAATCGCACTTGTGGCCTTTCCTGAATGTTTACTTGCAATGAATTTGCTACCATACACAGCACGTGCTAACACGAGTCACATCTATGACTCAAAGCAAACACTGTTTAATCAAAAACATGTTAGACGACATTAATATAATGAAATAAAAAGATTTATACAAAATTGATTTTTTCACACATACTTTAACTCCAGGCTCGTAACATATATCATATCAACAAAAATTAATCTACGATTCAACAAATTCCTGCAAATACGTGCTTCTACAAGCTATTATATCCTAGCATAAACGACGTATATAAATTCCTGCAAATACAAGTATCTACAAACAATTAAATCATAGCATAAAGAAGTATTTGAGATGTATGCAATTACCTCGGTTTTTCTGCTTTTAGTGTATGTCGAAACCTCCAGACCATCGTCTCTCCCTTGGATGACAATTATTTACGAGGAATTTATCTCCTCGGATCCTCAGATGTTAGTCCCGTTCTCTCTTGTAGAGAAAAGTAGACTGAAGTTTCAAAATTTCTCCAGTATAAACTTAAAAATTTCGGTTTCTACTACGCCCCCTTCCACAGCTTGACCAATCAGATTTATAATAATTCCCGCCTTTCCAGTACTAAACTCTGCGTTATTTCAATCAACAAATGTCTACGCCTGTCCTGACTTCCACAATCAGTTCTAAGCAGAACAAAGCTCTAACCACGCTCGGTAAGTTTAAACAAACTCAGTTCTTAATTAAAAACAAATAACGTCTAACCTCTCCTGAACTAATCTGTACTTTATGGCTTCAACAAGGTGGCCATTTCCCCATAAATCTCGTTACTGTTACATGTATGCAGCTAAGTGTGTTCTACCATAATTAACTTAAACAAAGAAACATCTTCATAAAAATTTTTTCCTTTACAGGTTGCTAAGAGAATCAGTATGTATCTTATTCATCTTTACAGTTCACTATAAACAATTATCATACCTTTCATCACCTCTCAACTATGTAGATTTTTAGATAGTTAACTTTGTAGCAGACACATGTAAATACAAAAGCCAAGTCGGCGGCTTATTTTAGTCCAAATTACGCATTTGATCTACAATGCATGTTTAACTGTGACAGGCAGTCACCAACAAGCCAACCCATTTACAAGCCTAACCCAATGTAAATGTAAACCAGATTACAGTATTAACAGGTTAGTGTTAGGATGGTCGGCATGCTCTCTCTCTCTCTCTCTCTCTCTCTCTCTCTCTCTCTCTCTCTCTCTCTCTCTCTCTCTCTCTCTCACACACACGCGCGCGCGCGCGCGCCCCTTATGGCATGTGGGAGATTTCATCTTACACCCAGTATCCGCAAAAGGTCAAGCCATTATCTATCTATCTATCTATCTATCTATCTATCTATCTATCTATCTATCTATCTATCTATCTATCTATCTATCTATCTATCTATCTATCTATCTGTCCGTCTGTCTGTCTATCTATCTATCTATCTATCTATCTATCTATCTATCTATCTATCTATCTGTCCGTCTGTCTATCTATCTATCTATCTATCTATCTATCTATCTATCTATCTATCTATCTATCTGTCTGTCTGTCTGTCTGTCTGTCTATCTATCTATCTATCTATCTATCTATCTATCTATCTATCTATCTATCTATCTATCTATCTATCTATCTATCTATCTATCTATCTATCATGTAGCCACTAATGTTTTTAATTTAAAAACTACACAAGCAATAAACCAGAGTATCGTCAGTGAATTTGAAAAAGTCATGTGCTATTAAAGCATTTATCAGCTAACAAGGGAGTGGGTCATTCCTAATCGAAGTTCATCCAGATTACTTTGATACACCTACGGCGTACAGTGGTATGACTCGCGTCATTTCTAGATCTGCATTTTTATCTTTGATAACTATTAAACTCAGTTAACGGTACTGTTTATACAGAAAAATGTAGGTTATTGGATCAGCCGAGCCATCCAATGTTTTTCCAAGGTATGAAAGATTAATTAAATACAGATATGCACTGCGTCAATTGTTCTACGTTTTATCACAAACGGCAAAGTTGGCATATATTAAAATTCATTCATTTAATTGAAGATAATGCAGTTATTTATACGTAAGGTAACAGCAATCATATTCTAGTTAAGTTTGTCCATAAAAACATGTATCCACGGTGACACAATCATAACCTATGAAAATTTATGTACGTGTTGATCCTGATTTTCCAATTATTATTGTCCATGAATGCCATTTTCGCAAAGGAGGTAGTGCAAAGGTTAGGGAAAGCTGACAACGATACTTGTCCCTTCTGCGGGAAAAAAATATCAAGAACGTACACTCCTGATCAACACTCTTTTTGTGATTCAAGTATATTGAACACTTATCTTTCGAAAAGGATTTTGCTTATGACTTTTCAAAAATAAAAACCCTATAAAAACGTGCCGTTTCAATATTTAATCCAAACAGGTCTTTTAATTGTTTTGTTTTTTTTGAAATATTGTTATTAAACGTAAGTTGTCAGGATTTTACATATTCCCCTATATCACCACCTGACCAGATGTACGGGGCATTACCTTTGTATGTATGTATGTATGTATGTATGTATGTATGTATGTATGTATGTATGTATGTATGTATGTATGTATGTATGTATGTATGTATGTATGTATGTATGTATGTATGTATGTATGTGTGTGTGTGTGTGTGTGTGTGTGTGTGTGTGTGCGTGCGTGCGTGCGTGCGTGCATGGATGGATGGATGGATGGATGGATGGATGGATGGATGCATGCATGCATGCATGCATGCATGCATGCATGCATGGATGGATGGATGGATGGATGGATGGATGGATGGATGGATGGATGGATGGATGGATGGATGGATGGATGTATGTATGTATGTATGTATGTATGTATGTATGTATGTATGTATGTATGTATGTTGGCACTTGTCATCATGATATAATTATAATGTCTCTTTTTAACTCATTTGAAAAGGAATATATGAAACTCGTCCAATATTTTTTAATAATTTGCTCACCAAGGTTGGTAATTGATATAAATTATTCAATTCATTTCATAAATTTTATTTCAAACGATCATTCCTGTCAGATCCTCTATAAACGAACGGACATTAGACCCAATATGCTGCTTACATATGTAATTGTGAAATCTTCAGATCTATCGAAAAAATGAAGCACCAGAGATATTTAAAGTTCATCACATTAAACTGTTTCTGTTTAATCTGCTATTTATATTGATGCATACGCTTTTCTTCGCTGTGATCTTCTTCAATCCAATCTTCGTCATCAGTACCTTAGGCCTGATTTGGCAACTGTCTTTCATCCCGTTAAACACAAAATGTAGCTAAAATAAGACTTGATACACTCGCTTGGGACCTTTACGGCCCTCGGTTTCATTCCGTAAATCAACACATATAACGCTTCCGCTAAGACAAGAATATCTTAGAGTTGAACGTCAATATTTACCTTGAGAGCTACATAATCTGTAACTAGGTGTATTCTAATTGATGCAGAGTTCATCTTTCCTCGATTATCTCCCTTAATCGATATTCTTTCGTTGTTAACTTTTACGTTTTGCATGACATTATTTCAAGTTGAGATTATGATGTGTATCAGCTGGTTTACTGTAAATATTAGTAGAACTATGAATTCTAGATAAACTTGACAAGTGTTTCCAAGAAAGAAATATTTAATTTCGTATTTTGTGAATTTTGTAGCTAGATTAAGTATTTAATTCCTAGAAGTCTTCATTACGTATGACGTATACAACACTATGAAACAATCGTTTAAAAATATCTTCCAGTTTAAAAAAAAAATCTCTAAATTCTTTCCCGCGTTTACTTTTCATTATGTCAAATTTCGCTTCTATGGCTCCCAAGATGAGTGTAGCATATGTTGGTGTCACTTTGATGTCTGTACCCATGTCCTGTTTCTGCGTGTGTGTTTATTTTCATTACAGTAAAATACATTAAAATACAACGCATTTATGCTCTAATTTGATGGACTCGGTTAAATTTATGACAGAATTATCGTGAATCTAAGCATTCATTCTTGATTAGTGAAAACGTTACTGCTTTTACTCCAGTGTCATATGCAGAACTAAATTGAAGAAAATGCGGGATTATGTGAAACAGCCCATCCGTGCATATTTCCGTCAGTGTATGCGAATCTTATGTGCGTGTGTGATATAACTCAAGTATTTCCAAACCATTTTAGGTAGAGACCACAAGATTTGGGATAAAATTAGGATGGTTTGTGGATGTGGCAAGGGTAGTAATCGTACCCTCACCTCACCCTCACCTCCTTTCTCTGGAGAAAAAGATATGTTTAACCCGAGAGTCACTTCCTTGTAAAATGTTTTTGAAACAGGGCCTATTATCAACCGGAAATTACTCGATTGTTTTAAATAAATCAATAGATAACATCGTGTCTGCTTTATCAGAGATGGGGGGGTTCCCGTTTACCTCAATAACAGAAACATGGATTACGAGTTGAGTGGTCTGCAAACGAAATGAGCGATATCATTTGAGGTAGCGGAAACAGACGAGAGTAAGTGAAAAAAAAATATAGAGGGAAAAAACTAACCTGCTGCGAGATGATCATAAATATTTCTCATCTTGGCTAAGATATATATATATATATATATATATATATATATATATATATCTATATATATATATATATATATATATATATATATGTGTGTGTGTGTGTGTGTGTGTGTGTGTGTGTGTGTGTGTGTGTGTGTGTGTGTGTGTATTTTTAATTGAACTTTTAAATCAATAGGTAATTGTGGCATTTTGATAAAGGGAAAATAATTAATGTCCTGGCTATGTAATAAGGTACTTAAGGTCCAGACTGATTCCTAGCTTATTAAAAATAAGTACACACATGACTACAAGCTGTGTTTTCATGTACCATAAACACTCTCTCTCTCTCTCTCTCTCTCTCTCTCTCTCTCTCTCTCTCTCTCTCTCTCTCTCTCTCTCTCTCTCTCTCTCTCTCTCTCTCTCTCTCACGTTATGTGGTTTGAATAACCCCTTTTATTCACCCCAATTTGACTGAACCCTTAGAATACCCTTTACGGTGTTACATAGTTATTAATTCCGGAACATTATTTCGTTTTAATTTGATGTTAGATATTATTCAACAAACAATGTATTTTTATCGATGCTTGAAATAGCCTTCATATGAAAGATTGTTAGCAAGCTGACTCTTTGCATAAAAAGCGTTGCATATTAGTATCTTTGCAAGTTAGGAAACCATAGAGGAAGAATGGTTAATGTGTCATACGTGCGACAAGAGTTCTGACCGAAGTGTGTTCCTTAGTATATCGTTACCTTTAATGTGGTAATATGCAGTTACATATAACCAATCAACCTATCTATCATCCAACTATCCAACTCCTTCTCCATTTTCACCTTAGATGAATAAAAATAGGGTAGACCAAGGTATGACGTCACATAAATTGTCGGCAAATCAAAGTTTACATGTTTTTTTTTCTACTATTACTTTTTTCTTAGGGTAGACCCAAATTTGCCGGCTCATTATACGAAGGCAGATCTGGATCATTACTGTTCAGTTCACCAGATGATTGATCTTTACAACAACACCAAAAAAATAGAAAAGAAAAAGAAAAAACAAACAACTGAATTTCTGGTGTAATAATTTTATAAAACTGATATAATCTCATCCGTCATATAATGAGCAGGCAAACTTGGGTCAAAAACCTATCAAGATATCACAGATTTAATCTGGGCTGGGCACTTTGCTCCATTTCGCTTGGCCCTATATTATCTTTCATACGTTGATGTGCTGTAGTAAACAAACAAACAAAAGATGGGTTCATTTATAGCTGGATTAATGCGGTAGATTTTGGAAAGGGAAATTTAATCCTTATTCATCAAGACGGTGTTCTGATCTGCTTTTCACCAGCTAAAATTCCTATTAATAAAGAAACAAAACAAAAGGTATTTCGAGTTATGCTCACAAACTTCGAATCGGTAACTGCTTGCAGAGTTCAACAAATTTTCTAAACTTATTTAATACGCAGAATGGACGGTAGTAGTCAAAATAAAGACACAATAGGTTCACAAACTAATCTTGACACTATGGACTTTATGATAATATGACAGTACTAGCTGTATTTTAAATTGGAATCGTAAGTTCCAGGTCGCGATGACATGCATTTACAACATTTAATACACTGTTTATATGCGCTTGTAGGTAAAGTCAAAGTGCGAACACAATAATGATGATAATACGCTCGCATATCAGAACCTTTATTGGTTTTTTATAATAATTACTGCTGGCAAACTGCATAGAACCAGATCTACTGGCTTGTTATAAGGCGACAGATTTGGGTCAGTGCAATTTGCAGTTAATTCAACTAATACGAGAGTAAAGACGTTGTTTATCGTATGCATATTTTTAACATGTTTAATGAAGTTAACTTGAATGACACTCATTTAAAAAAAAGAAAATTCTTTGGTCACCATGCTTGAAATAAAACAACAGAATTTGTTATATGTTAAACCTTGTATGACAGTAAACTAAAAGGAAAGGAGGTATTGAGATGCAGATCTTGGTATTTTGTCTTTATTGTGTACATATAACGCCATGATATACTAAATTTTGAACATGAATAAATTTAATAGACATGATGTAGTATAATGTTTTACGTAACTTAAATACTTTCAGCAAAGTTATATATATATATATATATATATATATATATATATATATATATATATATATATATATATATATATATTTAAATAATGAATTCTTCAACTATTTTTAGATGATATTTATAAATAATAATAATAATAATAATAATAATAATAATAATAGTAATAATAATAATAATAATAATAATAATAATAATAATAATAATAATAATTGTTGTTGGGTTTAACGCCATTTTTCTGCACACGATAAGCTATTCATGGCAGCCAGTATTAGTGGTGGAGGACGAAACCAAGAAATCACCGGAAAGAACCACCGACCCACGAGAAGCTACTGGAATCGGTACACAATTAATAAAATCCGGTTCAGTACCCACGAATGTAGTCCCAGTCTATTTTTAGATCACTTTTTCCGGTCTAAATTTGGTGGTGATACTAGAGTTAGATTTTGGCATTCTTGGTAAGGATTTAAAGGCAATTGATTATTCTTTAAAATGTGATCTTATGGTGTGGTTGTCTGTGTGTATTTCGGCGACAGTGCACATTGAGTAATAAGGTCATGGTGATGATCCGGAAGTGAAATCTGTGTTCCGTTGCCTGGTGTTTTGTTTACAATTCAGCCTCTCAAAAAAATGCAGGTCAACCCTTGACAAGAACTAAACCGTTAAGTCATCTTTGAAGGTATTTTAGATTAACATATGATTTGTATTGATTGTCACACAGTGGAAAGTTCAGTACTGAGGAACAAATGTAGAGACCGTATAGTAAAATTAATTGTGTACTATGGCCTGTCAGTAAAAACTTGAAACTGATATAAATTTTTTATTATTAATGACATATACATGAAATTTTAATATTTTATGTATATTGACTTTAAAAATATAAAAATTAAATTAGAAGTAAAAAAATAATTTTAATTTTAAAAATTTAAATGAAATTTAAAAAACAATTAAAAAATAAAAAATTTCCACCAAGTATACACATATATAATATTTTTTGGGAATGATATTAAATGATATCAGCATATATATACTCCTACACCATATACAAGCTCAAATGATGGATATTTGTCAAATTTGATCAGAGAAAATATCTTTATTAGTCAAAATGAGACCCTCATTTAAAATACATGAAGACAAAATTCTACTTTGCTTTGTACCTTTAGGTCATTGAAACTATTTATTTGGGGTTCAAACAGTTAATTTATGTGTTTATGATGGCGTGACTTCCTGAGTAACACATATCTGCTTGTATAGCTATCAGTAATTGTTTATAACCATAGTTATAGGGTATTTAGTGAGAGGACAGAGATGAAGACTTTATACTAGAACCTGTTCAAGTTCTCTACAAAATCATATTAAGCTGTCAGAGAATGAAATACAGGTCAGAGGGGTAAAATATACTTTACCCAGGTATATTTACCATTGCATGTAAGAAAACAGCAAAATGATGTAAGTTGAACACAGAATGCATTCCATTTTATTGTTCAGTTTCTTTAAGATGTTGATTGATGTAGTGCAACATTGTAGCCTAGATGATATTATGGGAATTCTCATGATCCATTTTGCTTTATGCATTATTAATGACTAATAATATTTGTTATCTGACACTTTAAAGATTACATAAGTAATATTCAAACAGATTATTTGAATTTAACTTTCTACAACTGATCCTAACATGGTTACATAGCTGACATGAACAAATATGCATATATTTTGTAATGTTTGCAATCAAAAGTTGACATTGTTAGGCTGACATGGTACCTATAGTGAATCTGTAAGGCTCAGTTTTGATTGTGTGCACTTAAAATATCCCAAGATGTTATTTTCATCATGAATATGCCTCTGTATGGTAACACATTTCAATTTAGTACTTTGACAGAGGGCGGTATTGCAGCATCAGCTGATATTTCATTCCATTGAATCATTGAATCATTGAACTTAAAACCTTGGTAGCCAAGACTCTTAAAAATAGACTAAAAATATTCAAACAGATTATTTGAATCATGTTTGCACATGTGATTTTAACAAGTACATTGCATATGTCCCACACATGCAAATATCCATCCTTGTTTACAAGTTTTCGGGATGCAAATTTCACATTTAGTTGATGATATAGGATCTATTGGTACCTATAGTTGATCTGTGTGGCCACATTTTGCTATATTCACTCACAATATCTAAAATTGTTTTTTCCTTCATGAATAGGATTGCATATAGTAATAAATTTTAATTTGGTACATTGTCATTTGACTTTCCACTATACTGGTATGTATCAATGTTTGCACCAATGATCAAACCTCACCGTTCCAACATTGCCTTAAACTTTATGATACATACTCTACCTGATTAGTTATTTAACCTGTAAATGGCTAAATATGCTTGTAGAAACTTCATCTATTTTTAGGATGCATTTGTCACTTTAATACATGCCCATTGCTTCACATCTTTGAGTGTCACTCTATCAAGTTTACCTTTTTTAACCATATTTGCAACCTGAATGTTATATTGAAATCACCATATCTAACACATTTTAACTTCATTTGCCTACATCTTCCTTTTTTTTAGAATTAAGTGAAACATGTTATATATTTTCAGGTCTAGTCTGGTATCTGAAACAAAGTATTAGAGTTGGATCAATTTGGAAGCTCTCCAGTAGTCCAATGGTGATAGCAAGGTCTCATAAGGACATGTGCAGTGTGCTGCTATAAGTGACCAAGATGAGTTCATATCAGTACACTGATATACAGCATCTCAAAGACATGGCTTAGATCTTCATGAGAGAGATTCGCATCTTTTTTCAGTAAGGTGATACTGTATTTTCATATTGCATTGTTGACTTTTGTAGTTATCGGCATTAAAATGGAATGCATATTTGCTATAAAACATGGTAGTGGTCCCATCAAAACTTTAAATTTGAGTGGGATATTAGTTATACAAACAACTGTCCAAGTACCTGAAACAATAAATGTGGAACATAGTACCTGTCATTGTTTCTTTAGTATGTACACCTATATGCATCTGGATAGGCATATTGTAATTTGCTGTCAAAATCACTGTGAGCTATCATGCTTCAGTACCCCTGGGATTAATATTATCAGTTGTACAGACCTAAACTACCATTTGTTTTAAAGACCATTCATTAATCAACATTGCTGCCTTAAATTAGTCAAACTGAATGTCATAACTTGTATGAAAATTTATTTTTTGTAAAATAAAAAGTTTTAAAATTTATATATTTTTTAAAATTTTCATTAAAATTTAATATATCAATATTTTTTAATTTCAAGACTATTTTCAGACAGGCCTTATCAAGTATTACAATTAGGTTTTTACTGCATTGAAAAATTCCTATAATTAAGGAAGATATAGCAAATTTAGTTTTGGTTTCTTGAGAACAATTGGACCTCAAATTGCACCCTATAGAACACCAGCACTACACACTTTCTGACAGCTGTCACATGTCTTGCTTGCAAGGAAATTTCAAAAGACTTTATGTATGAAGTTGAAACAGTAGTGGCATGCAAAATAAAATGCAAATATAAAAGGTTGACAAAAACATTGACCCTTTCAGGAATCGGTACACAATTAATAAAATCCGGTTCAGTACCCACGAATGTAGTCCCAGTCTATTTTTAGATCACTTTTTCCGGTCTAAATTTGGTGGTGATACTAGAGTTAGATTTTGGCATTCTTGGTAAGGATTTAAAGGCAATTGATTATTCTTTAAAATGTGATCTTATGGTGTGGTTGTCTGTGTGTATTTCGGCGACAGTGCACATTGAGTAATAAGGTCATGGTGATGATCCGGAAGTGAAATCTGTGTTCCGTTGCCTGGTGTTTTGTTTACAATTCAGCCTCTCAAAAAAATGCAGGTCAACCCTTGACAAGAACTAAACCGTTAAGTCATCTTTGAAGGTATTTTAGATTAACATATGATTTGTATTGATTGTCACACAGTGGAAAGTTCAGTACTGAGGAACAAATGTAGAGACCGTATAGTAAAATTAATTGTGTACTATGGCCTACTGGCAAGCTTTCTCACCTATCCACATTTGCCGAATCCTAAACTCAAACCCACGCAGACTGAGGTGAGATGGCAGTGATCCGTAACGGACAGCGATTTAGACCACTCGGCCACACGGGGCCCCCAATAATAATAAAAATAATAATAATAATAATAATAATAATAATAATAATAATAATAATAATAATAATAATAATAATAATAATAATAAGAAGAAGAAGAAGAAGAAGAAGAAGAAGAAGAAGAAGAAGAAGAAGAAATAAATACATAAATACATAAATAAATAAATTATTTTTGTGTTCTATTTTACTGATAGTCGTTTATTCATTAATATATTTCTACTTCCATTTTTTTTACATTTACAGAGAGAGAGAGAGAGAGAGAGAGAGAGAGAGAGAGAGAGAGAGAGAGAGAGAGAGAGAGAGAGAGAGAGAGAGAGTCAACACTGAAAACCGTTAATGTCAACAATAAGTTATGTCTGCTGAAATAAAATAAAAATATAAACAAGCACTGGAATTTATGATATTCGACAGCCAAGGGTTTCGGGCGTCCATGTGTCTAACATTTGAGTACATTAAAAATCGCGAATCGAATCTTGCAAAGTGAATCCCGAGATCCATTTTCTATATACCAAAAGACCTAATTCATAAATTTCGTATTGTGACGTCATAAAAGTTGTCTCCAAACATTACCAATTATTAGAGATCAATTCCGTTGTGAAAATGTCACCGATGTATATGTTCGTCACATTGGTGATTTTTATGAATTCTATCTTGCACGAGACATTCTCCCTGGAGAAGTGCATTACAGAAACTGAGATAAAACAGGATTATATACAATTTGAGTCGAACGGAATCCCGGTACCGATGTACGCTCAACACAGGTAAATATTAACACCCTTTAAAAAAATTATCACCCTCTTTTACACCACCATCGCTACAATCACCACATCCTCATCATCGTAAAACTAATCGCCAGCATCATTATCGTCATTTCCATTATTATAAACAGCAGCATCACTCCCATCACCAACAGCAGTAATTTACAAGTCTCAGCTATAACATACATTTAACTCGGAGTTTTTTAATATCAATTCCTAATAAATTTTATTTTATTTAACTGTTATCACAGTGGCATAAACCAGAGAAAATAAATCTGAAATGCATGTATACCTGAATATTATCCATTCCCTGCAATATTTGAAGAAAACAATCATACACAAAGTCTACAAGCTACGCTGACACAAATATAACACAAGAAGCTAATTTCTTCCAAACTATTATATCGCTTCCATCGAGGAATCAGTCCTCTAACTCACCTAATCCACCCAGCCTCCAACCCCCAGTTGAGTATTTTGCTATATAATTCATGGTTGCATCATATGATATATCTCTTAAACTTAACATGATAATATTTATAATAATAGGATGTATGTTTTTTGTTTGTTTCATATAATACTTAATTTTCAATCAACTGATCGATAAATATTTCTTCCCAACCATGTGAAACTCATAAAATGGAGGACAGTTCTCCTTCTTTTAGGACTGCCTCCACCCCTCCATACGAAATGTCTGTGATCAAATATATACACTATTTGTGTTCATACAAATAATGATATTTGGTGATCAGTCGGAGGTTTTCATACATATAGAGCATAGCAATCACAATGCGCTCGAGACATTTCTACAGTGATCAAAAACACACCTCGAAATAACTTCAGTAGTCGACTGTGTGTGTAAAAGAACAATATTTACCAAATGAGGGGATGATCACGTCACGCACTATCGATGGACATGGCTGCGATATATGATATGTTATTTAATATCTGTTGTATGACTAATACGAAAACACTAGCTGTGGTCAAGATATTTCGCCGACGCGACAAAACACAAGTATCACATATTCGAAGCAGAGGTATTCGCAGAGTGTTTGAATGAAGTGAATTTTTAACGTAATTTAATAATTTTTCAGTCATATTGCTAGGATATCTGCAGTGTGACAGTTTATAGTGATGTCTAGTACTGGGGCATCATACCGCAGATATGTAACATGATGTCAAACCCAGTCACGTTATCTTGACACCAGGCCAACCAGTCCTAAGACTAACCTCTTAATGCTGATCTCCAAGTGAGGCAGCTGTTAGTACCACTTTTAAAAATCTTTGGCATGACTCGGCATATATATTGTGACGCATATGTAATTTAATTTCTTGTGTGTTAATTTTAATTTTTTTTAAATTTTATTTTTATTTCATTACATGTTATTATAACAATAACTTTATTCACTGGAATTGACAGTTTTCCAGACAATTGAGTTCAGTTCTTTTTAGCCTGATTGAAACGCACTAGTGTTGCTACATTGCATTTTTAGCTGACCTAGTTCCTGACCTTGATGCAGAATTTGTAAACACAGAAGGAAATGATTGATCGTATTCAAATTCATTCTTCGTTTCCGTCAACTCTGTTGTGAACAATATTTTTTATATATTTATATTATTGAATCTTATAGCAAGATTAGTTCAGTACGATGGAACATGTAAATCGACTACGTGCTAATTAACATATTACTTTACTAAGTTGTTTGAATTAAATGACCACATTAATCCGGCACGTGATCTAAAATTGAGCTTTTAAAACTAACGTTTTTAGTGTTTTCAGTCAGTCGTAAATGTATACTTTAGGTCTCAAAGTATTTTGACTTGTTATTTCCAGTTTGATTTAAAATTCGTCTATTTGTCGGATTCCCTGGAAAATATCAGTGATCATAAAAATTCTTGGACGAAAACATATAGAGGAAATTATTCGGAATTTTAAAGCTGGAAAATCAATTTTAGTGATTCAACAAGGAAATGTTGACACGTAAACACAAACAGGTTATAGAAGAATTCATAGCCTTTCATATTGGAACTTAATCGGGATTCAAACTTGGATGCATTTAGAACTTTTTATTGATAGGTCTTACATTATTCATTCTAGAATTAATTTTTGGATTTTATTCACAAACCTAAAGTCCTGTAATAGTTTTACCTTGTTTTTTACGGATATAAATTATTTGTTACATTTGCAAAGCTTGGTGACTTCACATTTTTCGTTGTTACTTTGTACGAGCCTACACGTAACAAACGATAATTCGGCGCTTGTCTTTTGGATATATGAATTCTGGCTAAAATATTTCAGAAAATTGCTTTTTTACGCAATTGAAATTCCCATAACTTTCACACACACACACATTTCACATTTTCTTTGACATCTTCAGTGAAATCAACAGGCATTTTTACAATATCATCAAAAGTAGAGATTTTTGTTAAAAAAAGAAATTAAGCTAGGAGTGTTTGGACATATTGAAAATGGAAATACGGTTAAAATGGTTGAAATTAGAGATGATACAAGTTCAGTTTCAGAAAGAAATGATACAAATGGAAAGGAAAAGTGAATAAATTCTGTTGCAATTTGAAGAGAGAGAGAGAGAGAGAGAGAGAGAGAGAGAGAGAGAGAGAGAGAGAGAGAGAGAGAGAGAGAGAGAGAGAGATTAAGATAAACAAAAGCAATTAGGAGAGAGAGAGAGAGAGAGAGAGAGAGAGAGAGAGAGAGAGAGAGAGAGAGAGAGAGAGAGAGAGAGAGAGAGAGAGAGAGATTTAACTTTTTATATTACAAATAATTTTAGGCTAGTACCCCATGTTTGTGAAAAAGAAGTAGACATACATTTTCCTTAGTTTCAAGAAGTTGCTGAAAATTTGATCTGTCCAAGGGAGTATTGGACTCAATTACTGCAGTGTGTACTTTATGGCAAATATCGAAATATCTCTGCATCCCTGTCAGTACAGCTATGTTCTGACTATGACTTGGTTAATGAATGCATCTTAAAGGGCTATGAGTTAGTGAATGTAGCTTATCTGCAAAAATTCAGGAATTCTAGAACATCCACTTAAACGACCAATTTCGAATTTGCAAGGGAGAAAGCACAACAATTTGTTAGGTGATGCTCTTATGGAAAGGTTAACAAACATTACGAAAGTCACAGACAATTCAGTGAAAATTATTCGGAATTCTAAAGCCGGAAAACCATTTTTAGTGATTCAATAAGGAACTATTGACACGAAAACACAAACAGGTTATAGAAGACGTCATCGCTTTCCATAACGGAATTGCATTAGGTTTCAAACTTTGATTCATTTAGATATATTTAGTGATATGCCTTAAATTATTCATTCTAGGATTGATTTTTGAATTTTGTTTTCTACGGAAATAAATGATTTTTTGCTAAGTTTTATTAAGCTTGTTGGCTTCACTCTTTTCTTTGTTACTTTGTTGCTTTATACGAGCCTACACGTAACAATATATATATATATATATATATATATATATATATATATATATATATATATATATATATATATATATATATATATATATATATATATATTAATGTTATTGTGGGTTGTGGGGCTTAACGCCATTTTTCAGCGCACGATAGGCTATAAATGGCGGCAAGTATTAATGGTGAGGAAGAAACCGGAAAATCACCGGAAAGAACCACCGACCCACAAGAAGCTACTGACAAGCTTTCTCACATATCCACATTCGCCGAATCTTATATTCGAACCCACGCAGACAGCGGCAAGATGGAAGTGATCCGTAACGGAAAGCGCTTTAGACCACTCGGCCACTCGGGGCTCCTTTTTTATATATATATATATATATATATATATATATATATATATATATATATATATATATATGTGTGTGTGTGTGTGTGTGTGTGTGTGTGTGTGTGTATGTGTGTGTGTGTGTTAAGCATGGTCCAGTCCTTCCATGAAGACATGAAAGGCACAGTACAGTATGATGGCTCATCCTCCGAACCATTCAACATCCACAGCGGAGTGTAACAAGGCTGTGTCTTTGCCTCCACGCTCTTTGGCATCTTCTTCGCTGTCCTGCTTAAGTACGCCTTTGGGACGTCCACAGAAGGGATCTACCTGCACACGCTTTTAGACGGCAGGCTGTTCAACCTGGCACGACTGAAAACAATGAGCAAAGAAAGGAAAGCAACCATTAGGAACATGCTCATTGCAGATGACGCTGCTATAGTCACTCACACATAAGCTGATCTACAACGCCTGATGGACCGCTTTGCTAAAGCATGCGATGAATTCGGGTTGACCATCAGCTTAAAGAAAACCAACGTGATGGCTCAAGACGCGGACATTCCCAGCATAATCATCAACAACTACAAACTAGAAGTAGTCAGTGAGTTCACTTACCTTGGCTCTACCATCACCAACAACCTCTCACTCGATGCCGAGCTCAACAAGCAGATTGGAAAGGCGTCTAGATTGTCGCAGAGAGTTTGGAACAAAAGCAAGCTGACATTGAACACTAAGATCTCAGTGTACCATGCCTACGTGCTTAGCACTCTGCTGTACGTCAGCGAAACTTGGACCTTGTACACCTCTCAGGAGAAACGACTGGGTGCCTTTCACATGCGTTGTCTCCGTCGTATACTCGGGATCACCTGGTGCGATCGTATGACAAACGATGTTCTTCAACAGGCCAAAATTCCCAGCATGGTCACACTCCTCCGCCAACGTCGCATCAGCTGGCTGGGACATATGCGTCGAATGGATGATGGACGGATCCCCAAAGACCTTTTCTACTCTAAGCTTCCCTCAGGCAGAAGATCAATCAGACGGCCACATCTTCGCTTCAAGGATGTCTGCAAGCAGAATATGAAAGCTCTTGGGATCGAGGTCAATACTTGGGAAGAGTTTGCCCTCGACAAGTTCAGCTGGCGACATGCTGTTCACAGGTCTAAAAGCCAGCGAGGAAAATTTACTACAGCTCGCCGATGAAAAAAGATCTCAGAGGAAGAGGATGCAGTTCCAACCAAGACCTGACACAAACTTCAAGTGCAGCAACTGTAGCAAGGATTGACACTCCCGTGTGGGGCTTTATAGCAACAGAAGACGTTGCACAACTACAAACTGGGACACTTTTCATGGGCGCATTTCCATCGTTTCTCGAGAGTAACGGAAGCCAACCATATATATATATATATATATATATATATATATATATATATATATATATATATATATATATATATATATATATATATATATATATAAACACATAATTTTCGCACAAAAATTGTGAGTGTTGTCCCTCTTTTCCAGAATTTTAAAATTTTAAATTTTGGATTGCCCTTAAAAGGCCAATATATTTTCAGGCTGATCTCGAGTCACTGTCTAGAAAATAGAGCCTCCTTTTTCTTGTTCTCTTTGATGATGTTGTATTCGACCCTGTGCATCTGCAACAGGGCAAGGCCGATGTTTGTCAGTCTGCTAATTTTGACTAGTTGACAAGTCGACGGTTGGTGGCCTGGCTGGCTGACTAACTTGAAAATTTAGAACGTGTGTGGCGTGCACATAGTGTATTACTTTACTACTCGTCAATTGTGTGAGAAGAACTATTTCGACACAATAATGTGTGCACCGTACGCTTTTTAAATTACTCATGTTCGGTTGTGGCGACGCTGCTTATATAACTTAAATTCAAGACTTGCGTGGCCACTCCGCCCTGGGATAATATTGTGTGCAGGCACACTGTTAAATAATGAGAAACTGGAGCCACCACTTGATAAGATTTTACCCTACTGCCTGCAAGCACGCATTTATGTGGTTGAGTTCGTCGAGTGGGAAACACGAACCACTACTTGACGATTCGCTGTCTACTTCTATAGTTGTTTAAAGCCATTTTTATTAATGGTTTGTTATATTGCTCATGCAATGGGAAAATGCATTTCAACTGCATATCAGATTTCCGAAAAATATGACATCTCTTAAGCGAAGGATATGACAGAATTACATCCGCATACTTTTTCCAAGTAGGCTTTGATATTTTTCACTGAACGTCGTGAGTGTGCAAGTTGCCAAGCAGCATAATTATTATCCTCCTCCGACAGTTAAAGTCACTCTCATTCACTCTCATATCACATGCATATAATTGTATAGAATAGTTTGTCTTTTTGTCTATCGATTGGCGCTGAAGTTATTTATAGGGTTTTATAAATTGTATTACAAACTTTTCAAAACGTTTATAAAACCCTCGTTTTACTGGCCTCGTCCCAAATTTATAATGGGAATTAAACAGGAGAACCAAACAATATTTTAATATCAATCTAAATATCGTTAAGTGGATACTAGTGAGTCATATGTATATATATATATATATATATATATATATATATATATATATATATATATATATATATATATATATACGCATTCACAGACCAGCCCAAATCTGAAGTCATGATCGTCTTCGGGATCGAAGGGTAAACAAAAACAACAACAACAATATAATAATGATTGTCTTTTTACAGACTGAACACTGAATCGATTTGAAGTGAAATCTCATGGTAAAATGTTTAAGTCATTAATCTCTATTTTTCTGGGTGACAGAAGTATGTATTCTAGACATTAAAAATTACTTTTCATCTGGATGCTTTGTAGCAAAAATTCTTACTAAGGGAAATCAATTACTTGTGGAAAGGGAGGTTACTTAATACAATGCACATAAATTTAAATATTGCAGATATATATAAGTAGGTCTTTTAGCCCTTTCTTATTATGTTTCAGATTCCTGCAGTATCAGAGTCAGAGTGAATGAGTGATGGATACAACAGACTTCAATTTTACACATGAGGTTCAAGTTGGCTATGCTGCCGTTGAATGTTGGAAAACACCCATTAACATCACATTTACACCATATAACGCTAAAAAGTATACGAACGTTGTCGGGTACCTACGTTTTGAAAACTGTATCACAAGTCTGGATGATCTGAAGAATTTTGCTATGGCAGTAACTTTGCGGGTGACAATCCATCAACAAACATTGCTCTTAGGGTCGTTGGACAAACGCAATATATCAAATTATCAAGATCTTCGAAATCTTACGGCAATCTGGTTCGAAAACTACCAAAATCCTGCGCCATATTTCGCCGATATACTCTCATTTACAAATACCTTTCTTGAAGTTGGAGAAGTAATCTTCAAGAACATGTCGTGGGAAAATCTGCCTGAGTTTTTTGAAAGAAAATTCCCTAACTTGCAAACGCTGGATATTCCTCATAACAAATTTACTGTGCCTCCAGTCTTTCCATGGACAGAGCAGATGCTGACTCTTCCAGAGAATTTTTCTAGAACAGGTTACTTTAAGGATCAGTATCTTAAGGCCTTCTACCTCGATATACCACCAAATATTTATAAAAGATATCTAAATTTAAATTTTAATCAGATACAAGACTTAAGAACGTACACCTTTCGAGGTTGCTTGCATATGTTAACATTGAAAGGGAACAAGCTGACCCACTTAGCAAACAATACCTTCAACATTACCTGTCTTTAGCATCTTGACCTTTCATCAAACCGAGTTACTCATCTTCCACTTGGAATATTTCATAGTATGCATACCTTGCTTTACCTGGACATAAGTTTCAATGGTATTCGACAACTAGGTGATGGAATATTTGATGACCTTATGAACCTAAATTATCTCTATTTGGCCAACAATTCGATTGTATCCTTACAAATGGGTATATTTTCTAGACTTCAGAACTTGAAACAAATTAACCTAGAAGGAAATGATATTCCTTTCATAGACACCACAGCTTTTCCTATAGACTCCGTTGTCCTACATGAAGTGAACTTAAGTTTGAATCCATAAACTTCCCTTCCCGAATTTGTGTTCTGGATACGGAACTTGCAAATGTTTAAATTAAAAAATACTCAGATCTCTTTTAACGGATTTGAGGAAATGTTGAATTGCTTGCCATTTAGCAATTTAATGAGGACTGTTATTCACTCCGTCAGCAGTTCGGAGATAAACTTTAAGGAGAAAGGTGATTTCTTTCGCACCATAGACTTATCGAATTCAAAGGTTGAGGATATATTTATAGCCAATATGTCGGATGACCTTCGAAAAAAAATTATCTTGATACTCCAACATTACAGATTTATTCTTGATGGAAATCCTATTCGATGCAGCTGCAAAATTCTACCTATACAAACATTCATATTGGGCTTGGTTTCAAATAAAACCATCCGTGGAGTCGAGTATTATTTCAGGGAATGGAGATGTGCTGATCCGGTAGAGATCAATGGCAACAGTCTAATGAATGTGAAGCAAGAAGAAACGTATGTCTAAAAAAAACATTGCAGGGTGTCCAGAACAATGCTCTTGTTGTGAAAGGTCGATCAGTAGAAATGTGGTTGTAGATTGCAGACTGCGCAAACTATATGAATTACATCACTTGATGCCAAAGGGTGAGCTTGAACTCTGGTACAGAGGAAACGCCATCACGTCACTGATGGACAGAGGGTACTTAGCCTTCGTTGCAATTTTAGACCTCAGAGAAAATAAACTCAATCATATTGATCCCAACGCTGTTGGACGATTTTTGCATATTAAGGACTTGCGTCTTGATTCCAACCTACTCGACAGTTTACCTAAGGAAGTGATGAAGATCGAATGGGTGCATTTAACATTGCAGAACAATCCGTACAAATGCGACTGCACCACTCTTTGTATGAAAGAGTGGATCATCAAGAACAAATACTCGATATATGATTGGGAAGATATAAAATGCAATAATAAAGACAATGGTGGACTTGAGTTTGTCTTTGTCCCTGATGAAGAATTCGTGTGCGATAATTCAGAGTCTCAGTTTGATTCGATACGCAATGTAGTAATTTCATCAGTTTCTACAGCTATTACGGTATGTGTTCTGTTAGCTCTATCAATTATAATTTACGCGTATCGCCTTGAGTGTAAAGTTTTTATATATATTTATCTAGGTTTGCATCCATTTGACAGGGACACTGACAATGCAGAAGAAGAGATGGACGCACTTATAGTTCATTCTGGGATGCTGACCGACTGGGTGATGCAAAATATTGTCGATGTTTTAAAAGGGCGGGATTATAACTTTAGGATATGTGATATGGCTCGGGATTTTGTCATTGGTTTCTCCTTTCAGGAAAATTTGACACAAATTGTACGACATAGTAAACGGATGTTACTACTTGTTTCCGAAGATTGGAAAACGGGCGATGAAAAATTGAAGGTTACATGGAACATAGCTCAAGAAAAAATCAAAGAATCAAAGTCAAATTATGTCATCATCATCAGCCATGGAATAAAACCGCAACAGATAAAAGACAAAACATTGTTAAGATACCTAAAATGAGGAAGGTTCATCGACTCAGGAAACCGATTATTTGTTGAGAAAGTCTTATATTCAATGCCAATTAAGACAGACAATAAACATGGACAATGGCGAAGAAAACCCAACGCAAAGACTTTCATACAAAGAGAATTTTCCATAAAGGAGGATCACGTGGATGACAACAGGATCCATGTATTCATATCGTATTCGGATCAGGATCTGCATTTCGTGACAAAGAAACTGGCTCCTGAGCTGGAGAGGAGAGGATACAGATTATGCCTTCCCGACAGAGACTTCATACCCGGTGCTTCAAAGGAGGAGAATATTCTCAAAGCCATCGACGTGTCACTAAGGACGGTATTTGTGCTCTC
Organism: Potamilus streckersoni; assembly: GCA_016746295.1. Taxonomy (NCBI): domain Eukaryota; kingdom Metazoa; phylum Mollusca; class Bivalvia; order Unionida; family Unionidae; genus Potamilus; species Potamilus streckersoni. Next base: position 109,168 of record JAEAOA010000880.1, read on the forward strand.
CGGGCCACTTATAAAGGATGAATGGTCACTCTTCACGTTCAGATCGGCCTGTGAGAAGTCTCTCAGGAAGAAGACCAAACATTTGATCGTTATCGTACGGGATGACGGTGACCTAAATACTATAGATGAAGAGGTTAAACATTATCTCAAGACATACGTCAGTCTTCATGTAGAGGACAGGTGGTTCTGGTCCAAACTTCTCAACCGGTTGCCACCTACCGACCAGAAGTGCCGAAGCGGATTTACATCGCCACTTTCTTTGTCACAATGTACAGCTTCTGATGCCGTTACCATAGAAATGATGGAAGTGCTCCTACGAAGTGAAAAGAGAGTCGTCACTCGGTTTTGATAGAGCCATTTTTTCTACAACGAAGACATTTTTGTTTGTATTGAATATACCATCCTTACAAACTGATAATACCTCCTACAGATCAAAATAATTTCAGGGACTTTATTATTTTTTGCTCATTAGTTTTTGTCCAAAATATTTCAAAAGACGGATATCAAATGCTAGACCTTTAACAAGTCAAACTTTTTAACAATGAGTATATTTTTTTTATTTTACTTGGCTTCCAAATCAGAAAATATGTCTAACATTTACTGCGCAGATTCGAAATATTACTTGGAGTGTCTTATTGTGTATACAGTGTGCATATGTTTGCCTGTGATGTGATCAGAAGTGAAGGACCATCCAAAAGTATTCCTGTAACAAAGGTGCGCTGTGTTACTGGAATATCGGTTTACAGCAGTATTTGTTTGGTTGGTAGGTATTACGGGATGTTTCACAGTACCCGTATATCATTAGTTTGTCTCATAAAAAATACGTACGGAATTCTTTAGTAATCATGTTACGAAATAAATTATATTAACAGCATGTTTTCATTTTCACTACTAAATAATTCAAACATTCGTTATTCTCTTTATCTATAACCTGTTGCTTTATCGCAAATTAGTTTGCAATATTATAAACATAGTTCTGTATTATAAACATAGTTCTGTATTATAAGCATAGTTCTGTATTATAAACATACTTTTGACTGTATGGATATAAAATTGTATAATGCATGCTTGCTGTAATGTGTATCACTTCTGTCAGATAATAAAATCGCAAAAGACACGATATTTTCTCACCCATGCGACAGAGAAATCAAGCTGTTTTGCTAACCGTACTTTTCTTGTCTCAGTTTAGGCATCTCAGATCAGTCATCTCTCTCTCTCTCTCTCTCTCTCTCTCTCTCTCTCTCTCTCTCTCTCTCTCTCTCTCTCTCTCTCTCTCTCTCTCTCTCTCTCTCTCTCTCTCTCTCTCTCTCTCTCTCTCTCTCTCACCAACAAAAAATATGGGCAATACACTATTGTCAAACACGCATATTTTGTACTGATAAAGAAACGTATTTACATACCAAGACAGCCTGAGACGGGGAAGACATGGAAAGACATGAGTTATTTATATACATTCACAGGCGGAGAAACAAGTTTGCTTAGAAGCAGATAGTATTGATATGCAAAGAGACAATGTCAATAAGAATTTTGCTCAACATTACAGTGCATTTACTTGAACTTTTGCGATCGGGTTAACTCATTGGTTTATTATGGGGAGTCAGTTGCATAAACTTTCGCATCCCACTCGTAAATTGTCACGTTCATATTTTCTCCACGCCATTTTTAGATGTTCATAAAGTGAGCAGATAAGTCTTTATCGGTACTTCATAATTGTCGTGACATCCTCCCTACTTAACATCGCACCTGACAAACATTACATGAGGACGAAAACGCCACTAATGGTCATTCCTTTTTTTTCTATACACTCCATTTTCAATTCTCCACTTGTGCCACAACCCGGCTAGAAAGTTATGAATAACACAGCGGTCAAGTGTGCAATAAGATTTTCGAACTAAGTCAGCTAAAAGATCCCCGGCCATACTCCAACATATTTCTTTTTACATCGGATTTAAAAGTAGTTGTATTAGAACAAAATAACAAAAAAAAAATATTAAGTGTACCGAAGATATAATTTAATTACTCGAAATATAAGTACACAACGCTGTTACTTCCCCTTATCTACGATTTCCTACCTAGAAAATACATTTTTTCCCACAAGGTGAAGTACATGCTTCTTGTTGGTGAACAATAAAACACTATAAACTGTGGGTGGGGAACATTTAGATGAAAATACTGAAAACTAATTTACGGTTTGTGGCCTAAGGCACATACTCTGATCTTAAAAGTAATCAGAATTGCGCCTCAGTCTCTCAGTCTCAAATATAGAGATTTGTATTGAATTTCCATATGGATAAGTGTCATTTTGTGAAATTTATTAATATATTACTAAATTGCTAACACAACTTACACGAAATTTTGTTTTTAGGCCGCTGCGAACCCCCTGCTGTGCGGAGCCATAAGCACGTACCACTCGTGCCTGTGCCTTAAAACGGCACTGACTAGATTGTGTCGCTTTCAAAATTGTTGCATTGTTTCAACTTATTTTGAAAATTCCCGTTAATACAGGTAAAATTGAATCAATGCTGGCTTCCCTATGTCAGCCGACTTTAAAAAAGAAAAAGGAAATCGGTATGCTTAAATAAATCCAAAGGAACCAAATTTGGTTTCCATCAGCCGACTTCATAAGAAAATATCGGCACTCTTGAAAGATGCCAAAGTCAGTTTTCGGTGTTGGTTTGCTTTGTAGTAAAATAACCTTAGTATTTAACATCCTGTCGGTAAGTTTAAGCCAAGGAGTTTATTGATTTTTTTTTTTATTTGCGAGATACCGTTGTATAGTTAACATGGATACAATAAAATCCTGGCCAGTTTGCACCTTGTAATTTATCGGGCTTGTGAGGCTTCATTTAATCGGTTGAGTCTTTGTCTCTCTCGAAATGGTTTTGTATGGTGTGTTCTCAAAGATGATTGAGCTTAAGTTAATAAAACTTTATACAGTGCCATTTTTTCCACGTGCAGCTAGCTCTTGTGAATAACACTCCTCATTCAATTTTGTACAATAAATTGTCCTTGTTATTTCATCTGTAGTTGTAGTTCAATTTTGCGTTTTCCGTTTCAGTTATTAGTTCATGATTCAGTAGTCCATTCTATGTTTGCTTTGTCAGGGCGATTTTTAGATTATATACCTCGTGTAAGTGGGAGCTCTAGAAAACTCGTCCTTTCTCTTCAGCAGTCCATCAATCGTCACTGATACGCCTTCATCCACGACCTCTGAGGCTACACCTGAGACTACTTTATTTTACTCATATTTGGATCTAACAATGGATTACTCAAACCATGTCGATCAGTTGGTCTCCTGCTTATCCAAATCTCTCCTATCTCTTCTACCTAGCCTCATGAAAGAAGTCTTATAATCCCATCAATGTGGTGTTACAACACAAGAAATTTCAGCCTTTTATGATTATGAAAAACGGTGTAGATTGTAAAAAAAACTGCGTAAATCATGGTACTACTTCCAAACATTTCTGGTTACGAAGTCCAGTGGCAGTTGAAACCTGCATTATATATGCGACTAGCATGTCATCAATTTTAACATGTCATGCGCGTCCATATACCAATTCATTTGGACCCAGTCTGAACCTTCGGCCTTGACTAAGAGTTCACGATGTGAACTGACACAAAACAAAACATTCGGTAGGTTTTGTTGTTAAATTACGACATAAACAACCTTACTTCCCTCATTGAGTGGTGGATAATAAATGTAGATAAGTTGCACCTGATTTCGTCATAATATTTTTGTACATCTAGGTATGAAACCCTTTACAGCTGTGGTCTTTCTACCAAACTCATTAAAAAAAATTACTCATGCAACGGAAATATACCAACCAAGACTTTAAAGATGCACCTTCAGTGAAACGTTAGACGAAGTCACATTCCACTACATGACGTATTCCACAGAGCAGGCGGTCTTCTTAGACGATACTTAACAAACCATGTTGTATTTATAGCGTTTGTTCACTACACGAACAACCTTACTTCCCGCATTTCTGATCATTTCGAATTAGCAATGTAGAGAAGTCAGAACTTATCCCTTCTCAACATTTTTTGTCTATCAATGAATCAGGTACACAAATGAAGATTTCAGTAACGAAATACGAGCGAATTCTATGCGCATGGCCCTGAATGTAACAGCTGTATTTGGAGCACAGATGAGTAAGCTGACTGTCATACCCAGTCTGTCTTTTCTAGATTATATTGTCATGACATTGTAATGCTAAAAAGAGAAATGAACATCTTTCGATTAGTGGCAGTTGCACAAACAGTGATCAATCTCCATTCACGAAAGCTCAACCTTTGACCCAAACATGAATTTAACACAAATTTACCAGGGATCTCGCGCGTACACGTATAAACAAATTGTCTCTTATTCTACGTGACCAATCTTAGAAAGAAATGCATCCATTTAGCAAAGCAATAATGCACTACTGAGTGACACGTGTAGAAGTAGGGTGCTTAAGTAGTATAGAGAGTTGATATTCCTTTCACAGAGACCTTATACCCCAGCAGCAGGGAGGGTGAATCCTACAAAATTGTGCTCGTGAAATTAACCTGAAATAAGGGTTCCTATAGAGGCTGAAAAGAAGGTCAATAACCCTAAATCAAAATATCTAACTTTTATATTACCGTACGGACGGTTAAAAACCGCATAATAAATAGAATGAGGTTAGCTCAGTTTTGTTATACTAATGTTGACTTTTTTACCCTGATTTTATCGAACTATTTTTTACGTTAAAAACTCGAGCAAAATCATGTAGAGATTCATCCTCCCTGCTCCTGCTCATGTATATAAAGCAAGGTAACTGCACAGAGTAAATTAAACGATTATTTCCTCTGTCCAGGTATGTTTTCGTCTGCTAAACCTATCCGTTCGTCTGTGATTAACTGAATCTTTGTTTGTTGAATTCCACTATAAACTTAAGATACATATCGTTATATAATAACAAGGTTATATTTTTTCCCACACACACATACACTTGCCACAAATAATCTAATTCTTTGTAATAAAATTCCTATATACCTTGATTTTTTTTTAATATGAATCTGGAACGAATTTGCACATATATGAAAATTAATCACTAGGTCGTCTAGCGAGTGTGTCTGCTACACACAAGTTCATATAGCACCGATTTAGTGCCATCATTTATTAGTAATGCGTGCTTGGTCGCGACGGGATATGGGCTGGTATGTGCAGGCAGGCAATGTGTGCCATTTACTCGCGGACCTGGGTTAGAAACTCTTTAGAGAACGAATTATAATTCTCTAACCTAAGCACCGGAGCAGAAAGGCATTATTGTAGTATTCTATGTAATTTTAAGCAAGTAAAAATTGGTGAACAATATTCAAGGTAAATAAAGTCAATTATTCGTGCGTGGTATCTTATGAATTTTATACCAGTATTGGTAAGTATTATCTCATAAAATGTTAGGTAAGTATTGGTTAAGCATTACCCCATGTGTTTTAGTCACGTAAGTATTGGAATGAAGGAATTATGTAATAACTTCGATTGGCAACACCAGACATTAGTATAAGTAGTCATGTTCTGGCTATGTGAGAAAACCATTTTCGATGGAAAGGACATAGAGACAATTAAATAATGTCAATGCTTAAGAGTGTGGATTCAATTGTTTTTGAGAAAGTGCAAGAATCACTGATATATCAAGACTATAACCCATTTTATTTTGTTTTCAAATTTTGACTGTACGAGAGATATTCATTCAGTTGCTCATAAATAGGATTTCAGATTTTTTAGAACATTAACTCACCAGCTTTTGTTTTGTTTTGTTTTGTTTTGTTTCGAAAAGATATTGTCTAATAAGCCATGACTGGTATCTTGTTTAAATACGTACACATATGTAAAGGTCGTTTTGAACAAATTGAATAGGAAACTCCGCACAAATGTATTAGCTATTTTGAAGGCTCCTAACTAAACAAATAGTGTTTTATTCGGACTGAGGCAAACTTACTAGGGATTAGAGCATAAAACTTATAATAATAATATAATAATAATAATAATAATAATAATAATAATAATAATAATAATAATAATAATAATAATAATACAATTCAATTTATAAAAATAATCTTAGTTTATAAGATCATTACAATATTAGTGCAGACACGTACACACACAAACGTGTATCTCTCATTATTTGAGAAATATTGATTGCATTACACTGTTATAGGTATAGTTCGAACAGAGAAAATATTTTCTGCGGCAAACTGTCTGCTTATTGATATAAAAACTGGAACTTTACTGTCCCTTGGACTTCTTCAAATCGCTAGAGTAATCATCCGCTGTACTCAATTTCACCTTAAACAAAATTATTACGTTGTTTGGCAATTAAATCATATGTTCATAGAGATTTCAACATTTTATCACCAGCACGATAACAGGAGTTCTTACCTTGAAAACAATAAAGTCAGTAAGGATAACGTTGATTGATATACTAGCATCTTTAAAGCCTGGATAAAGCATATTTACCTGTGAGACAATGGATATAAAGTGTTTAACATTGTTTATAATTCACGATAACAACACGAAAATGTGCAAAATGTACTGATCTATTTGATTCATGTTACATAATGTAGAAGTATAACTTCCATCATTATATATGTTTGGAGTTGATAAGAATGCTCTGTTATATCATGAATGAGGAAAGTTTTCTAAATTGAACAATATTAATATCAATAGTTTAACAATTTTATAGTGGTGGCTAGTAGGTGCGATATATGATCGTCTAATTAGTCGTATAAAGCCCATTCACTTTGATTTATATTTCATTTCCTAAGTCATACAATGCGTCTTTTTATTGACGAGACTGGAGGAATACGGAACTTGTTTACAGGTTGTTCTGTAGAGAAAAAATGCATGGAAAGTAGATAGGTATACCTGAAAAAGAAGATCTCTTATTGACGAAAACAAAGGAAACTTTGTACGCCCTGCTGAGTTTTGAAACATACCTAACAATGCAAAAATTAAAAGCATTTTAATGTGTTCATGGGTAAGAATGTATTACTTATCCCGTTCATAATGTGTGTATTTTTCATTGCTTTACGACGTTTTTCGAGCGGATTTACGATTGCTACCATGGACGAATAACTGCAAGAAAAGATGAAAAATACTTTATATCTATGCGTAGAAATGTTTGCGCATGGGTATGATTTGTGTACAACATAATGAAGTAATTCTAAAGAACTTTTAAAATAAAATTCTCTCTCTCTCTCTCTCTCTCTCTCTCTCTCTCTCTCTCTCTCTCTCTCTCTCTCTCTCTCTCTCTCTCTCTCTCTCTCAGGAACAGTAGGAAAACTTATTTGCATAATACATTATTGTGATGCAATCTTGGAGTAATGTGACTGGGTGGGACATATATAATCTATGTTGGAGTTTGGACCGAGACAAGGAAATTCCAGTCAAGAGGTTAAATTATTTGTCTCCCACGAGGCTTGTCCGATTGGGGAGGCATAAAATACAGCCCCACGACTGGGATTTTCTTGTCTCGGTCCAAATCCCAACGTATTCTTTTTCTCACCCAATATTATCATTTAAAGTGAAAAAAAAGAATACCGTTACTTACACAGTATAGTTCACGTAAAAATGCTTACATGCGGTGCATTAATACAAATATGTTAACCAGGACTGCTGCGTGACATGTCATCCGAAGTACACAGTTGTATGCTTGTCCCAAAAAAACAAACAACTTATAACATTGCATAGTTTTCAGTAATCGTCACAGTTAATATATGGGTGTTCCATTAAAAATTAACCATAAAAGATCAATATTTATTACAAGAAACTGTTTGATTATCATCAGTTCCAATTTTCAAAAGTCATATTGTAAATAATGAGACGATGTCAGCTCTACTATAGTTATACTTAGAGAAAAACGGAAAACCAAAGTAACTTGTTTCATTGGATTATTCATTGGTAATTGAACATCTGTGTCACTATCTTAAATAACTCTTCAATTGTTTGGAGGTGAGACTGTTATATACTTGTAACATACTTGTGTTGTCCTTACAACTGATTGTAAAATTATCCCCGTGTATAAAAGACCCTCCATATGCGAAACCTAGCGGATAACCATGTGCCAAAGGTTCAAATTCAAGGATTCTTTGAAAATTTATTTTTCTGTTTTGGAAAAATGGCGAGTATTACAGTGAAATTTGCTTATGGAATAATGTGTTGACGGATAAATGATTCCTTCTGGCTGGTAATTGCATTATTTTTCATTAAATATGGTGGGTATATTTTTTATTCAACTGTGGCACAACGGAGATGCTTAAAAAAATTATAACAAAGCATGTTTGACATTTATGGCTGTTTTTAAATTGTTAGTCCGATTTTCCTCTGACCCTTGACACCCCATTTGGTGTCGGCATAGGGTACTCGCCAACTATCAGGCCTAGCAAACTTAAATGACCTTACATTGACCCATACTTACATTAGATCGATAGGGAAATCATTTATCTTCTCATAAATTACAAGCATAACACCGATTTTGTCTTTTATCCGTTGTCAGACGAGATGAAACTATAGCGTTGATGAATTTTGACCTCGTTCGTACCATTTGCATTGCTAGTCATATGACTAACCAAATCTCGCCGCCGATATGCATAAACGTCACAGGTAAAATAGTCACGTAACAACAACAAAAACCGTGTTTTACCCATATCCCGTGTGGAGGACGGCAAATGTGTCACTTCCATTGATTACCTCATACTGCAGTTCTTTAATATTTAAATAGTATCCCTTTTCTTAAAGTATCTCATTGGCAAGAGCTTCCATGTATTCGTCTTTACTTGCCATGTTGCAATATAGGTTTATTCACCAAACCGTCCATTCCAGTATTGCAGAAAGAAAAAAAAAACTCGAAAATATTGAATGAAAGTCACGCAATGTTTACAATATCAAGAAAAAAAACCACGTAGTATTCAACATATTAATTGAGATAACAGCAGCCCGAAATATGTCACTGTCGCATCTTCCTGGAAAGATGCTGACTGATGACGCTGAAACTACATGTCAACGCTGTTTCTGTTATCTCGTGATTATTTGACCTGTGACGTTTATGCATATCGACAGCGAGATTTAGTTAGTCATGTGACTAGCAATGCAAATGGTACGAACGAGGTCGAAATTCATCAACGCTGTAGTTTCGTCTCGTCTGACAACGGATTAAAGACAAAATCGGTGTTATGTTTGTAATTTCCGAGAAGATAAATGATTTCCCTATTTATTCAATGTAAGTATGGGCCAGTGTAAGGTCATTTAAGTTTGCTAGGCCTGATAGTTGGCGAGTACCCTATGCCGACACCGTTTGATGTCGGCAAATTCCAAGTTTTTTGATAGGGAATGGACTCTGACCCTACACCCGAACATAAAAACCAAATATCAAATACGCGGTGTCAAGGGTCAGAGGAAACTCGGACTATTAAATTGTCTGCTGTTATTAAGAGATTTGGGAAGCTATGATGTGCATAGGTCTATAGTCTATGTGGATCAATCACTTTCTTCTGCCATAGTTCATTTCACACAGCATTGAGTATTTTATCCTATCTCTAGCACAGTCAAATTTTCAGGTCAGCTTCATTAAATGTAGCTAACAGTATATAGTTTATTTCACACGAAGAATTTAAAACTAGTTATGTACATTTAATGACGCATACCTGAAAATGTCCTGATCTAGGCCTTCATATAGGATGAAATTGACCATGCTATATGGAAAGAACTAGAAAAATACAAAAAAAGCTCCACATCGTGTGCGTGTGAGTCTTTGTCTCTCTCGAAATGGTTTTGTATGGTGTGTTCGCAAAGAGGAATTTACCTTAAGTTACTATGTTTTGTTATATATTTGTTGTTGTTGTTTGATATTAGAACAACTACGTCAGGCACAGCAGACGACAACATTGTAAACTGTTTTAAAAGTAGTTTTGAGCTCGTGGACACCTTGACTGAGATCACTGGTATAAGATGACTAGACTGAGACAAGAAAAGTACGGTTAGCAAAACAACTAGATTTCTCTGTCGTGTGGGTGAGACATGATGGTCCATGTCTGCGGCATGATGACCCAGTATTATCCGTAATCATCTGCCACAATGCAGGCATTGCAGTGATATGACTAATATTTTTTTTTAAAACTATGTTAAACAATTGTAAGAAAAACAAAAAACAAGCAAACAAACATTATTGCGACCAATTTGTCTGTATCTTGTTTGCTACATTACATTATAAAGAATATATACATATATACTAGCCAGATACTAATATTACCTCAGTTTATCTAAAGATCAATCATGCTTTTATACACTCAAACTATAAATGCCGGTCTTAGAAAAAAAAACATTAGGACAAAAATTACATTTGTTATGTGTTGAATGTACTGCAAAATGAGTGTCTTGAACCAGGTACAACTGTTGTCTAAATACCGCTTATAGAGACGAATGTGTTAATGAGGACATTTGAGGATAACCTTAAGGATACATATTCTGTGCATGAGAAAACAGAAACGTTAAAAGAATATTTGATATCAATACTATGTATCACATTTAATTGATTGATGTCATATAAAACAGTAAGTAAATAATACATTTCATACGGATACCTTTTAAGTTCCATCAGTTCCTATTTGAAGAGAATTATATGATAAGCAATGGTATGTTACAATACAATATTAGGTTCACTTCTAAAGAAGTGTTTAATTACTGTTGAGATAACTAATTCATGACTTTCTTTGAAATTTATATTTTCTGTCCTGGAATAATGGAAAGTGTTGCTATTACTAGTGCAGCGATACGCTACATGAGAATTTTCTTGCGAAATAGTCTGTTGATTAATGATTACTCCAGTATGATTGGTAAGTGCATAAGTTTCCTTTTGTGATCTCATTATTAGACTTGGTGGGCAATGTGGTGAGTGTTGGACAAAGTTTGAAGTAACCATTTTTACATAACATATTTTTCTGGTTATTGTCGTCTTTGAGAGTGTTTGGATATTTGTAGCCAGAGATGTGTGTACATATAGTCTCTCTGTGTAGCACAGCGATCAGCGATTTCGGTTCAAGAACGTTCCATAAAACATTGCGAGTTTTATCTTATCTGTAGCTGAGTACATTTCCATCATCCACAAGAACTGTGTAACATTTTTGATAATGTCCGGTAATTTGTATCAATGTTTGCTTAAGTCAGTATACATTGCTTTTCATGATTACTTCTCAAGCCAGTCTTTATTTTCATTCAGCCATTTGATGACCAATCCTAAAATTCATTATCTGAGTAGAGGATTATTCCGATTCAAGTCATTGTGTACCATGCCTATTTTAAGCGTACCCATGGATGTATTTTCCACCAGGATATTTACCTCATGGTGTACCAAGTAGCTTTGCTATTGAAATCGCACACTAAATGAAGAAGTGATTGTATCATAATCTGTTTTGTCAATGGCATCTCATCAAAACAAATTTGCATATGCTTTCAGCAAAATCAAAGTGTTTTCCATTATTGACTTGTCCACTAAGACAACACCTAAACCATCTAAGCATGGTGATATATTTTAAAACTCTCTTCATACACTGATCATTAGTCATTTTGTATCAGGAAAAAGAGCTGCTGCTGAATATGATTGTACGACGTTTGGGGTCAGATGTACATGATTGCGCCGTCGGCTGATGATCGTCCGTGTCAAATTTTAAAATATATGCAAAAAGCACTAAACATATTTAGAATGGTTACCGCTGAATTTATATTCCATGGATGAAGCTCGTACCATTGACGATTTGGATGTTGTGTAGATGGTGTATTGTTTGAGCCATCACCACCACCGACTTGGTATGTTTAACGAATTTAGCCTTCAAGAAATCGGAATGGACCTTGTAGATTTTCAGCTAATTGGCAAGCAATTGAACAAATTATGTACAAAGACATACATTGATAATTATTCGGAATGTTAAAGCTGAAATATTATTCTTTATTCATAAAAATCAACAAGGAACTGTTGACGCAACAACACATGACAAGGTTATAGATGACGTCATCGCCTTCCATCTTGGAACTTCATCCGGATAGTGATAGGATTTATATTTTAAATTCTATGATTAACTTTCGGATCATATTCAAAAAACAGTAAGTCCTTTTAAATATTTTTACTTTTTCTCTAGGGGAGAAATAATTTTATAAAATTTTACAAAGATTGTTGGCTTAACTCCTTTCGTTGTTACTTTTGTACGACACTACACGTAACGATATATATATATATATATATATATATATATATATATATATATATATATATATATATATATATATATATATATATACAAAATGTAATTTAATTACATGTGTGCTAGATTTAAATTTTTTTTGTTTTTTTTTATTTCATTGCATGTCTTTGTAATGATAAATTTATTCACTGTGACATTTTCCAGAAATTTCAGTTCATTTCAGTTCTATTAAACCTTCTAAACAGTTCGTGGAAACATTTTATTTTTCGGCGACCTAGATTTCACGACCAGTTTCAGCTCTGCAGTAAAAAACAAACTTTATTATTTTTTATTATTATTAAATCTTATAGTAAGATTCGCTCATTACAATCGAATTCGTCCATGGTGAACATGACAGCTGATATATAATGTTACTACGTCGCTTGAAAGAAAGTGATCACGTAACCTGTCAGGTAGTTCGTCTTGCATTTCAGTTGGAGTTAAAGTGAGATTTCAGTGTTTTTAGTCAGTCGTAATTCATACATTCGGGCTCAAATGTATTACTTCTGTTTTTATCAGTTTAAATTGAATTTTTTAATTTGAAATAATTTATTTACCTTGGAAAATACTTGTGTTCATCAGAATTCTTGGACAAAGACATTTACTGAAAATTATTCAGAAGTATAAAGCTGGATTATTATCCTTGGTGATTCAACAAGGAACTGTTCATACGAAAACACAAAACAGGTTTTTTAAGAAGTCATCGCCTTCCATCTTGGAACATCATCGGGATTCAAACTTTTATTCGCTTAAAACTTTTAGTGCTACGACGTATATTTTTAATTATTGGATTAATTTTTGCATTTATTCATAAACCGTAAGTCCATTATCATGTTTTTACCTTCTTTTTCTAGGGAATACATTAATTTGTTAAATATAAAAAAAAAAACTTGTTGGCTCACTCTTTTCTTTGTTACTTTTCCACGAGCCTAGACACGTAACAAAGAGAATTGGGCGCCCGTCTTTGCAATATATGAATTTTGGCTAAAATATTATTTTTTAAAAAAATTGTTTCTTAAATTTAAATTTCTCTAGTTTTCAGAGTGTTTTAAATTCAAAGTATCATTTTACATTACGTTTGAAATAATTAGTGAAATCAACAGGCTTCTTTACAATGTCGTAGAGATTTTTTTATTCTTATCCACTTCAGGAGCAGATGGGTTGTTTGTTAAAAGATGAATTGATTGAACTTGCTAGAAAGTTTAATCTTTCTGAGGCAAAACCGTATTTACCAAGCACTAAATAAAATCATTTTGATCCAGTAATGTGTTCTATAAAAGTATTTTGGGTTCGATCAGATAGTCTGTACCAGACACTGACATAAAATTAAATTAACTGAAATTAAAATACATGATGGAGTTAGAGGTATGGAAACTGGAACTTCAGAAAGATAAGAAAACAATTGCATTTGCAATTGGAGAAAGATAAAGAAAAATGCATTTCAAAAGTAAGAAAAACAAATGCTATATGAAAAAGTGTAAAGAGAGAAACAAATGTTATATGAAAAAGTGTAAAGAGAGAAACAAATGCACGGTTTGAGAAAGAGTAGAGAGAGACGGGAGAGAGAGAGAGAAAGATAAACAAATGTAAGTAGATAATGAACAAAGAGAGAAAGATTAATAAATGTAATTACAGAAAAAACAAATGCAGTTACAATCAGAGAAAGATGAGAGACAGACACAGACGCAAATGCAAAACAAATACTGCTGGAAAGTGAAATACACATTCACACTCCACATACAAATTTAAGTTTTGATATTACAAAGAATTTTAGGCTAGTACCTCCTTTTAACGAAAAAGAAACAGGCAAATATTTTCCTTATCTTGAAAATGTCCCTAATTATTTGAAAAGACCAAGAGAGCATTGGACTCAATTATTGTAGTGTATAATTTATCGCAAATTCCGAAATATCTATGCATCCATGTTAGTACGGCAAAGTTATGATTATGATTTGGTTAAGGAATGCATCTTAAAAGGTTATGAGACAATTCCTGAGACTTATTGTCAACAATTCAGGAACTATGAAAAGGAGATTACAAACTTATATCGAATTTGCGAGAGAAAAAGAGCAGTTATTTGATAGACGGTGCTTAGCCTAGCAAGTAGATCAGGATTATCAAAGTCTAAAAAAACTTGTATTTCTTGAAGATTTCGAGAATTGTGTCCAAAAAAATTAAGAATGTTCTTGGAGAGCGTACGATCGAAACCTTGGAAAATGCTGCTCTTGCTGATGATGAGTATTTCTTAACTTATAAAGTTCTTGTTGTAAGCAAGACTTTCACTCAGCAGTCTACAGGTAAAAAGTATTTAAGAATAATATGAGTCCTTCAAAAGCACAATCTGACACAACGTTTAGAAATCAAGCTTCTGATAAGTTAGATGCAAAATCCTTGTATCTTCCTAAGTGTACCTGTCGCAAGAAGATAGGACACGTTATTTCTGATTGCATCAAATTGAACTAAGAGCATCAGGATCAAAACAGACCTATCTAATATGCTCCTATTTCTAAGAGGTCATTATATTGAAAGCAATACATTTGTCGGGTCTAATAAACTGCAGTCAGTCAGATTTTGTTTTTAGGAATTATGAATCATTCATGTCCAATGATTCTATGTCACTCTATGGTGATTTGGCCAATCCTATCCCTATTAAAATGATATTGGACACAGGAATTTTTTCTGAGTCTTTTATTATCATGTACTTTGCTTTATTCTTAGAAGTCATCTTTAAATGAGGATGTTCTCATTCAGAGAGTAGAGTACTCCTTTGTTAATATTCCTCTCCATTCTGTAAATTTGTCGTCATCAGACTTAGTCTCTGGACACGTGACAGTCGGAATATTATATTCTTTATTCGCTCATGGCATTCATTTATTACTAGGCAACGAGATAACTTGAGATAAGGTTGTGGTTAATCAACTTGTAACTGATAATCCTTCTTTGGATCAGAAAGTCGATCCTATTGAAAAAGAATACCCTAATTTATACACAGATTGTGATGTTCTCAGACCAAATATAATGACTTTAACGTATACCAGACCATGTGCTACAAAACATGGCGTTAGACCCACCTAATTAAACCAGGGCACAGCTGGATAGCTTGATGGATGACCATCTGATTACATAAATAATTACACTAGAAAAGCATTGTTACATTTTCAAAAGCACAAGAGGACACGATTGGAATTACTTAGAACAGCCGTTCTCCAAATTCCCAGCCATGAAATCGTAGCAAATTAAAGATATTCCTCTTCATTCACGCTTGTAATTCATAGCAATTTGCAGCTCTATGCTAAGAATGAACCTAAAGGAAATCATTGAAGAATGGTGTGTTATGTTCACAGCGCAAGAATTTCATCCATAAGCTTCATCCAATTCAACAAGCATTGTAGATCTACCTTATTACAATCCAAAGGCGAATATAAGAAAGCTAACAAAATGCTGCAAGAAACCAAACCAAGAATTCAATGGAGTGTTATAATAACATTTCACTTCTACCTACGTGAATCTTAAGCATATGGTAAATGTGCATGTCTCCGAATTTTAGAAGACAGAGTATATTAAAGCACTGGAACATTTGGTAAAAATAGAAAAGGAATCAAATCTATATAGAGACTGGAAGTCGATCTGCGTGCCCCTGTAATGGGGCCTCAGGGAAGACAAATAATAAAAAGAAAGACTATTACATAGGCATTACTTAATATTTTGTATAACCTTTGCACATGCATTCGTGGGATCGTTGAGCGACAGGTCCTTAAACATGGTCCTAAGGAGGAATGGTTCTGGCTTGGACAAGGACATATAATAAAACGCATGAACATTTGGCAATGCCTGCCATGAGAGTATTTTCGTTAACAAATGTTCCAATAACCCTGTCTATACCATGTCGGATCGAACAGCTGAACTGTTGCTTTGTCCTTTCTACATCTATTGGATCTCATGTGTTGCCTCCCTAAGTATATTATACCAACTAAACAATAGCTTTGTGCATTGTACGTTGGCCAAAAATTGCAGAGGTGCAATTGACCTAAAAGGGATATTTGGTAAGCGTAACATCAAAATTACGGTTATGTGCTAGAGGGAAGCCATTACAGGTGTATTTGAATGAAATATATTTATGCAAACACGCACCGGCAGTGAAAAGTTGTTTACTTATCAACCCATTTAAGTTGTGTGCTGTGCTTGAGTCGATCACGTAGGAACAGTATTCAAATTTGAACAACTTAATTTTAATTTAATGCGGTGGTTTGCCGCCGTATCCAGTGAAATTCACAGACACGAAGCGCAAAAATATATGTTCGATAGGCCAAGATGTTGGTAGAAATAACGGAAGATTGGCTAACAAAGATGCCACGAGAAAAACTCTATAATTTTATTATCTTTTGAAGTCTTTTACATTCCCGGGAGGAGGGGTTTCTTTAGCACTATTTAGCAAAGTTTCACAACAAGTTAAGTGAAATATCCCCGATATCGCTCATCATATATGGATTTCGACTAATATTCATCACTTAAATTCTTGTTGGTTAATTGATCACCCTGATATTGACTCTTGTTTGAAGAAATATATTAATCGAAACATCATCGACTGATACATCTCATTTTCAGAACAAAGAAAGAAATGTTTCTAATAGTGAGATGCAACGTATATTCAAATAAATATTACTTTCATCCGTTCTTATTTAAATAATTGATTTTTCTCGGAAAAAAATAAAAAAGGATATAAATCATAAAGAATATTTATACATTTTAAATCTGTTGGAGAATTTAGGCTGTAATGAGTTCTACTTACGTTTTATAATTTTTCAAATATTCTTTCGAGTGTGAATGACTGTGTTAAAATAGCATATAAATCATTCGTAAATACTTTAAAAATTCAATATTGTGCTTTGGGTGATATGGTCCTCAGGAAAATGATATATTTTTCATATCCGTTCAGTCGGGATACTTTAGACAAATTTCATCTTGTTCTTAACTTTATACAATGTTAAATTTGTATAAAATTTGATGTTTTCGAAAATCTGAGTTCTCTGATGTGTTGCCATAGAGACCGAGCTGTGTTCCAACCCGCCGTGGCGTAATATAATCTCCTTCCCATGTAAAGTCATCAACTTTTTCAAGTAACGAGTCTTCAACCATAATCTCAAGTAGATAAGGGGAGGTAACTCTAAATCGAACTTTTGAGTCTGCTTCAAGGTCTCTGTGTGTAGGTTCTAGTAGACAACACTGGTAGGTTTGGGCGGCCGTGTACGAGATTGGAAAATTCTTCACCAAATTGTTCATATCGGTACACTTCAGAATGTATTTCACAAGACCAGGGTTCGCGTTAGTTGTGTCCCCCTCCCGTTTCCCGTAAACCTTTAAGATATAGACCCCTGGGGACGGCGGCCGTACAAGGACTTTAAACTGATCTTCTCTGTCCTTGAAAACAGCGACATAAGCGTCCATGTTGATTTTGTCAGAGGTGTCCAGAGTGGCGGTAATAGCCACTAGAGGGATGATTGTTGTGTGAACAAGAATGTGGATCTCCTTTCTAAAAACGATGATTGGTTCCTTGTGGGACAGCTCGACTCCCCAGTCCTTTGTGGCCGTTTCAGTCTAAAACATAAGACGAGTGGCTAAATAGGAACAGAACTTGCAAACAGTAACTAAAGCACAATTAACTTTGTGTTAATTTTTCTACTATTTCAAAAAATCATTAAAATTCATCTACAACCGCTTATTGTTTTGATAAAATGTGCATTTCGATAAAGAAGATGCATAATGAATATAAAACCGTGCTAGATTTTCTTGAACTATTTAAATCTATATTTGGTACAAGTAAATAAAAAACAACTTTAAGCAATCTGATTAAAATTAGATCTCCGCCGTCCACGTGAAGATCCGACAGAGACAACTTAGGGGTCATGTTCTGGTGTCTTACTTTTTTACCATAATCGCTAATTTTATCAATCAGATGAAAACACTCTTTGCGTTTGGAAATCGTTCATAACCTTAATTTACAATTTCTTTTCAGGGTACTCTTTGGCAACAGATAGTCTTTTGAAAATATAATACACAATGGTTATGCTAATCTTGTTCAGCAAATTTACCTTACCTTGACCGTCCGATTGTATTGCTCAAGCGAAATTGGCTTCTTTAAAAGTTGCCACATTTCAGTTGTTCTCGGATCGTTTTTCAGGTACGGAAAATGATCGTTGATGAAATTTTCTGGATCTGTCAGAAACCAGAATTCTTCGTATTTTTTGTGAAACTGGCCTATATCGTCTGTATAGCCGCTTCCCCAAGCGGTGTCTACGAACCGCCAATCGTTGTTCACATAGACGGCGTTCCACGCATGTTCGGGATCGTCTTCACCAGAGAAGGGGTGCTCTGGGTCGTAGTCTTCTCCTTTAGCAAACCCTTTCAGTTTTTTCACGGGAACATTGGCTGATCTGTGAAGTTAAATTAATTTCATTTTGTTTATTGGGTTCAAAATAAATTTCTTTTGCAGGCTGCAACTAGTAAGTATTAGATATACTGATTCAGCAAAATAACTTATTCAGCATAAAATTTACTGGCTACAAACCAGATCCCAGATCTCCTTATGACCGATAATTTAGCAAACACTGCTTGGTACCAGGGAACTAACTGTTTCCCCCCATACCCTATTATCTTAACGTTTTGTCAAATAACTATAATTTCAGCACTAGTCTAGTAGGCGCAACATATGCCGTCCAAAAGGTATATCCTTGAAGTTTCAAAAACATTGTAGCACGCACAAATATAAAAAGGATAACTCCACAAGACTTGTAAAGAACTATGAAGACATAAGCATTCACCTTCGCTCAGAGTATGAGAAATCACAAAGATACATAGTATTAGGCAAAAATGACTCTATAGTCATATTTAAGTGGTTGAGAGACAAAACTTTCTTCTAAGAAAAACAATCAGCTGAAACTCTTACAAAATAAACTAATTGCATATAATCTTATAAATCTCTTCTGATTATAATCTTCCCTCCACAACAAGATGTGCCAGCTTCTCGTACCTAATTAAGCCTTTACACTTATGCCATTTTAACTCCATATAGTAAAGACATCATTATCATCTTCCAATGTCACAAGCCTTTTAACGGTGTGTGTGTGTGTGTGTGTGTGTGTGTGTGATTTAGACTCTTTAACGTAACTTTAAAAAAATTTCAGTCATATCGCTACGATGTCTGCCGTGTGACAATTTACAGTGATGTCTAGCACTGGGGCATCATGCCTCAGACATGTAGTGTGATGTCTCACCCAGTCACATTATCCTGACATCAGGCCGACCAGTCCTAACACGAACCTGCTTATCCTGAGGGCCATTTGAGGCAGCTGTTTGTACCATTTTATAACGTCTTTGGTGGTATGACTACGCCAGGGATAGAACCCGCGACCTCACGCATCCAAGGCGGACGCTCTAAGCACAAGGCCACCGGTGACTTTGACTACCAGCCAATCGAAACAAATCATAGTGTTTAAAGAAATGAGAACCGCCAAAACATTAAAGATAAATCCGTGGTGCTTCAGTGTCTTGTTTGAGGAATATTGTTTTCGAAAAATATTGCTAATAATTAACTTATGGGTATAAAATTGCTTCGAATCATACACCGCCATCCTGGACAACTCATCAATGTCATTGTTTGCATTTAATTTTGCAAGAAGGATTGGTTTGTTAACAAGATGTATGAAATCAGAGGCATTAAAGTAGAAGACATTTATTTCAGTTGCTTTTCTTTTCTATGCGAATTTTGCTTTTGCGATTTTTAAGTACTAACCAAATGTTTCATCGGCTGAAATTTTAAACTAACTCAGTCCGTGACGAAATATGGTGGAATTGAACATGTTATCAAAGACAAAAATTACAATATCTTAGCGTATATCCTGTCTTCAAAAGTGTTAAATCAAGCTCCATGACTTTGATATTAATAATACTACACATAATTCGGATCTCGAATTTCTAGCACGATTTACACCAAACAGCGTTAAGTTTTGTTTGAATCTAGAAATAGCCGACAAGTAAATCTAGAGGTTCAAAATTAAATAAATAAAAGATGTGCAGTTGGCTATGCGACCGTACTAACCTGCACATTGCAGATAATAAGTTTGGTTATGCGACCGTACTAACCTGCATATTGCAGATAATAAGTTTGGTTATGCGACCGTACTAACCTGCACATTGCAGATAATAAGTTTGGTTATGCGACCGTACTAACCTGCACATTGCAGATAATAAGTTTGGTTATGCGACAGTACTAACATACACATTGCATATAAAAGTTTGGTTATGCGACCGTACTAACCTGCACATTGCAAATAATAAGTTTGCTTATCCGACTGTACTAACCTACACATTGCAGATAATAAGTTAGCATATCCTTCAGATGCATTAGCGATCCGATGCCTCAAAACTGTCATGGGGTCATTTGGAGTCTCCTTTCGCCCATAGGCATAGTTCTTATCGTAACTGAAAAACACGCACAAATATGACTGTTTGCATGGTTATAAAATTTACAATGCAAGAATCTCTCTCTCTCTCTCTCTCTCTCTCTCTCTCTCTCTCTCTCTCTCTCTCTCTCTCTCTCTCTCTCTCTCTCTCTCTCTCTCTCTCTCTCTCTCTCTCTTCGTCTCGTGTCTATGTGGTTATCAGTGTAAACACGTTAGCTAAGGACTGATGATAAAAAATGTCATTGTTTGGTGACATATCAGCGCATCAAAGACTATTTGTTGCCGAAGTTATCAATGTAAGACACGCTACAAAAGTCGGTTTGTATTGGTCTGGGAAGTATCCACTCAATAATATAAATGATAGACAGAAAGACAGATTATTTTTAAAAATTTAAGAAAATAATTTGACAAAACTACATGTATTTCCGTTTGGTTGTATGTCAGTCGGACTACTTACCTAATATGATTGGCGATCCAGATATAAAATGATCTGACTTTTTCCAGGTCCGAATGACAAGGCTGAATCAGGTACGCTACTAAAGCCTTTATAGAGTGTGTCACTTCCTCCGGTGCCTGAAAATGAAATAAGAAAATATAAATAAATAGCTTTTCAATTTGTATTTAATCCTCATCGTCTGATCTGTTAAAGCTGAGCATTTAAAACCTAAACAGCCGCCATTGAATTGCACCCTTCTCGGCACTATCTATCTTCCATATTCCTAGAATGAATGGTTTGCGAGTGTGTAGCATGTTGGATTCATGACAAGAGAAGAGATGGTTCGAATCCTTAATGGATAAGACCGCATCGGCCCGATTTGGTTTGGTTTGTTTTAGCAAGGCATTTTACTCCAAACGCCTCGAAAAGACATCAGCTTTGATGTGTTGATGTGCCATTACTCACTGATCATTTAATCCGTCTTTGATGACATATTTTAATTAATTTGCATCCCAACTATAAAACAATGGCAAGGAAAAGGTGATACAAAAGACTAAATTATGCGTATTCAGGTAAACACGTGATTTACCCACTTATTCACGTATAATTGTATAATTAATTCAGCCATTGTGTACGTTTTTGCCTCACTTGAAACACAGGCACATCGATGATTCTTTCTTATGATATTTCAATATTATCATGAGCATAAAGACAACTTATGTATGCATGGGATCCTTCAGCACGAGTCAAGAGAGGTCACGTGAAAACCCCCATCATACTGCAAGTAAATTCCAACAAGTTTAATCATGTAAATGAAGCTCAAAATATGTCACAAGATTCTGTTCAAAACGCAATTTGTTGTCTCCTTTATGCTTTATTTGATATGTAAATTACTTGTTCATTTTCACTATATTTAATGCAATCAATTTTATTTATTGTACTCAAATGATCTACATAATTAGGTCAGGTTTTTTAAAATAAAATTTCGTGAAGGATAAAGAGTTTTCGTTTCAGTCTAATCAGGGATTATGTCAAATTACTGGGATTTAAAACTGTCATGTTGTTGCTAATTAGATGTTAATTATCTAACGTACATGTAACCTAGTTGTCAAAATACCGACAATGGAGAACGGGTGTCATAATGAATGTTGTGTTTTCAAACTCTTCATCTGAATTAAGGAGATCTTTCATTTGCACTGTGTAATTATGAAAACAGCTATGATTTTAACATGGCGCAGATTAAAGCAAACGAGATTTTAATTTAACCCTATATGTATTCTTTCAAGGATATCATGTTTACAACTGGATTGCACTAGAACAAAAACTGTTTAGTTTACGTCGATTACTTTAATTGATTGATTGATTGATTGATTGATTGATTGATTGATTGATTGATTGATTGATTGATTGATTGATTGATCGATCGATTGATTGATTCTACGACTTTTGGATAACGTCTCATACACCTTGGCAGTTTAACTACCACTCTGTCTCCCCCATTAAACAATCAATTATTAATAATAATAATAATAATAATAATAATAATAATAATAATAATAATAATAATAATAATAATAATAATAATAATAATAATATTATTATTATTATTATTATTATTATTATTATTAACAATAGCAATAATAATAATAATAATAATAATAATAATCGTATGTTCACATATCTATTTATGACTCACGATACTCAGAGAAGTGCTTACTTATTGTTTTATATTTGCCAATACTTGTAAATAAAATGGAGAACAAAATAACCAAATCCCTCTTAATTTGTGAGTGCGAAACTTGTCAGTGATCAATTTCCAATACTTGATGAGAGAGAGAGAGAGAGAGAGAGAGAGAGAGAGAGAGAGAGAGAGAGAGAGAGAGAGAGAGAGAGAGAGAGAGAGAGAGAGAGAGAGAGAGAGAGAGAGAGAGAGAGAGAGAGAGAGAGAGAGAGAGAGTTAAAAACACGATGCCATGATATACATACACAAACGTATAAACAAGTTGCCATAAATGCAGGCATAATGAATATACACACGTATATATTGAAGGCGGAATTAATAAGCAAAATTACAGGGAAGCACAGCGAAACAGAAAGAAAATCAGACTCTCAAGCATTGGTCTGTACATGTTCATGTATATATATAGGACATAAAAGTGTATGTGTCAACAAAGGATAGAAGAACATATTAATCCTCTTTATTCACTCTCCCAATTTATCTTCACGCCCTGTTCATGTGCAAGGTTTGTTTGTAAAGATGTATGAGCTTTCACTACCCTTTATTTTATTTTATGGGCGGTGGGTTGTATTTAAACTTATTCCCAATTCATGCCTTGAAGATATCTGGAGTATAAAGTCTTTTCTGTATTAGAAGTGTAGACAGTGTGAGTAATTTATCTTTTTTTAGCATCATTTATTTTTGTCTATATTTATTGGATCAGCTGTGATGTCTATCTTTTGGAGCATGGACATAATACTCACGCGTATTTAAAGAAATATTGAGAACCGATCCGGTGGTCTAGTGGTTAGAGCGTTAACCTTGGATGCGGGAAGTCGCAGTTCGAACCACGGTAAAGTCATACCAAAGACTTACAAAAATGGTACTAACAGCTGCCTCGCGTAGAGCTTAGCGTTAGTAGGTTAGTGTTAGGACTGGTCGGCCTGGTGTTAGGATAATGTGACTGGGTGGTGCATAATGCTACATGTCTGCGGCATGATGATCCAGTGCTAGATATCACTGTAAACTGTCACACTGTAGACATCGTAGCGATATGACTGAAAAATTATTAAAGCTTCTTTAAAAATCTAAGTCACACACACATACACACACAGAAATATTGGGACTTTTTTTATTCTTTCCATGCCCACAAAGGTTTAATTTCCAGCGCAAGCTCATATCCGTTATGAAAGTTACTTCCTACTTCAGAACTTCAGCTACTCTTTTAAATTGAATCGTTTGCAATATACTATTATGGCTTATATAAAGTCGTATGACGGCAGACAAGGTTCCAGGAGAACGTATGCCTGGTACATTAGCTACTTATATGTTGAGAAACTATACATCTAATCAGATATATAGACTACATAAACACTAAATGAGAAAATTGAAGGATTTATTCAAGTCTTTTTCATGATATATTTGCATAATGAAACTTAATTTACATGTTATCTTATTATGATTCATGTCATAATAACTAAGAGTCTCAACATTAAACAGCAAGAGTGATAACAAATAAAAATTCAGGAATATTCATGGAAGTAACATTAAAGCCCAGATAACAAAAGAAAGTCAAATGGATAAAATTATCAAGCACAATCGATGACTATTTCATTATAATTGATGAATGATTCATATATATGTACTGA
This sequence comes from Potamilus streckersoni, assembly GCA_016746295.1. Lineage (NCBI taxonomy): Eukaryota > Metazoa > Mollusca > Bivalvia > Unionida > Unionidae > Potamilus > Potamilus streckersoni. Next base: position 133,684 of record JAEAOA010000880.1, read on the forward strand.
AATAACTCGAATGTTAGGGGTGCCCAGTACCACAAAAAATAAATAAATAGTCATTGATGTACTATATTTGGCTTTAATTTTCTTTAGTCCAGACATGTGTACTAAATATTACAGAGATGAATGTCTGCATTCAGATATGATGATACTATTTTTACCACATTTAGAAGCTGATTTGCACAATGTTAGTTTGAGTGGGATGACCGGAAGTATAACGGCATCTTGAAACTGATCGCATGCGCAGCACCATGTAAAACTTACTAAAATCTGTGTTTCAAAGAGGGATGTAGGACACAATACTGCCATTGAGGGCAAGTGTTGAATATTAAATTATATTTTTTCAATTTTAATCACAAATTAACGACAAAAACTATCAAACTCTTTGTGCAGGACTTGTAACAGTGAACAGCGTCCTCCAAATAAGATTTGTTAGTCGCGTAGAAAATTATAACTGTGCGTGTGTGTGTGTGTGTGTGTGAGTGTGTGTGTCTATATATGAATGGGTATGATGGGTATGTGTGCGTGTGCTTGTATTTGTACGTATCTAGCTAATATGAATAATATGTGTATGCATAAAATTATAACTGTGTGTGTGTGTGTGTGAGTGTGTGTGTCTATATATGAATGGATATGATGGGTATGTGTGCGTGTGCTTGTATTTGTACGTATCTAGCTAATATGAATAATATGTGTATGCATAAAATTATAACTGTGTGTGTGTTTGTACATATGTATGTATATGATGGGTATGTGTGCGTGTTTTTGTATTTGTACGTATCTGGCTAATATGAATAATATGTGTATGCATAAATTATAACTCTGTGTGTGTGTGTGTGTGTGTGTGTGTGTGTGTTTGTAATTATGTATGTGTATGATGGGTATGTGTGCGTGTTTTTGTATTTGTACGTATCTGGCTAATATGAATAATATGTGTATGAATAAATTATAACTGTGTGTGTGTGTGTGTGTGTGTGTGTGTGTTTGTACATATGTATGTGTATGATGGGAATGTGTGTGTTTTTGTATTTGTACGTATCTGGCTAATATGAATGATAGTGTATGCATAAAATTATAACTGTCTGTATGTGTGTTTGTACATATGTATGTGTATGATGGGTTTGTGTGCGTGTGCTTGTATTTGTACGTATCTAGCTAATATGAATGATCTGTGAATGCATGTTTTCATCTATGGGTATGCATGGTTACAACAAATATTCTCGAGCGAGCGAGCGATCAGTCGATCGAATAGCCAATATTAAATTCTGCCTTAGATTATAATTAGAATCGAATACGTTGTACTAATGAATGTGCAATTATACAGAATTGTTAGGTGGTCAGTGGCGTGGTTCCCCGACCTACTGATAACTTCATATGGATAATATTAAACATGGAAAGACCTGCATAGAGCATTCATAGGACAAAATATGGTTTCATAATAGAAAGACCTGCATAGGGCATTCATAGGACAAAATATGGTTTTATAATACCAAACTGCACATGAATGTGCCAGAGTAAATATTACATGAATAATTATCAACATTTAAACAATGTAAACAAGCGGTGTGAAAATAAGTGTTGCCCATTTTTTTTTTTACAAGGGAATGGTACAGTTCAATAAGGGGCCCCGAGTGGCCGAATGGTCTAAAGTGCTCACCGATCACTGCCATCTCACCTCTATAGGCGTGGGTTCGAGTCTCCGATTCGGCTAATGTGTTTATGTGACAAAGCCTGCTAGTAACTTTTCGTGGATCGTGGTTCTTTTTGGGGTTTTCCCGGTTTCTTCCTCTACCGTTAATACTGGCGGCTATGTATAGCCTATCTTGTGCTTAAAAATGGCGTTAAACCTTATAACAACAACTGTTCGATACATTACTACATACATACATACATACATACATACATACATACATACATACATACATACATACATACATACATACATACATACATACATACATACATACTACATACATATTGTTACATGCATAGGATCCCATACCGAGTGAATCAGTCACGAGAAGTGGTTTGATTGTCCATATTTTATCTTTTTTCAAGGTTTTCAAACAGCATTAGTTGTCAATTGAAAGGTACTTAAACATGCAAGCACTAAAAGTATTTTTCTCTCTGATAAGCACACACAACGAAGCTCTAATATCACACTTGCATAATTTTTCTTCTTATTTGCATGATTTACAAGTAAACCTTTTTGCGTCGTATCTTAATGCATTACGCCTTGCAATGAAAAACATGTCTCAAACACCCATTACAAAGAATTATTCATGTCTCTAAATACATATACATAAATATATTCATAGGGTACCCTATATGAAGAAATTACTTTACAAAACTAATACATGCTGTTATACCGGCTGCCGAATGATGTACATTACGACACCCGCTCATAGAAAATAGCCACATTGTTCAGGGTGAGAAACGTCTTCCCAACACAGACTCCCCGTAATCAATAAATAATTGCTACGGTCAAACAAGCTATAAACATAGACGTTCATACTAATAGCAAATGCCGCATGCCCCAGATATGTATATAAAATTATGCATCTTAGATAGCCAATGTTCCGATAATGTTAACCCTCTCTCTACCTTGACGGATCCAGCAAATATTGTGATGCTTTCTCCTAGAGAGATCTCCTGGATTTCATGAGTTGCCTCCTTTAGTATGTAATGCTAACTAACCCATAGCGTGTAACAGCGGTGCATCGTACATCATCTGAAAATGGTGGAGGCAATAACTTCAAAAGGATACTTTCTATGGTCAACATCGACAGCATGGCTACCTACCAGAGAGAAGCCGTTACAGGTATACTTGAGTAAATGAATGGTGTTTATATAAACACGGACCGGCAGTGGAAACTTGGTTAGATATGAGTATATTCAAGTTTTGATCTCCCCTTCTTTTGATCGTGTAGGAATAGTGTTCAAATTTGAACAAATTAATATTTGATTGGATGTGGTGGCTTGCAGCCGCATCGAATGAAAAATTCACTGACCCGAAGCACATAAGTATTGCTCTATCCGCCAGTGTGCAGATAATGTTAGCATATCAGAGACTTTGCTTGCGAAGGTGAAAAATATGACACCCAATTGCTAATAATAAAAGTGATTTAAATGAAATTGACTAGAAACGGTCCATCTAAATCTCACATCAGCCAGAGCTAGCAACTCAAATTTAAAATAGGCTTTCTTTTAAAGTTGTTAAAATTTCAAATCATTTGACGCCCTGTCCTTCTCATCATCATCATCATCATCATCATCATCATCATCATCATCATCATCATCATCGTCATCATCATCATCGTCGTCGTCGTCGTCACGTGGTCTAACTGGCGCCTTCACTTTTCGGAATCGGATGTAACCTATGATTATCGTCCTCTTACTGCTTTTAACTTACTAGGAGATCTCATTGCAGCATATGTCGTTTCCAGTTTGTGAACTGGTTTAACAATCACATTCCGCCTGAATTTATTTACAGTTTCCGTAACCTTTGTCGGTTTCCTTTGGTCCGAATTCCTTGCATGACTTTCACCCTGTAAGAAAAACATATTTTAAATTACACAAAGATTCAATGTTCTTTATTGTATCGCCATGTCAGCAACACTATTCTTCTCTTTTGTAATATATCTAGCAATTGAGGTAATGAGTGAAAGCTTGATCAATCAATAAAATGACTTAAAGTAACTGCAAGTGCGAAAATAAAATTTCATTAACTACTCAATTTTCAATTACTTATATCAAATTTGCCATTCGTCTGCTACGGAAAACCAGCTGACGATTTTTATTTCAGAGATATATACCTATCGGTAAATAACAGTTGTCCTAATAGCCCAAATAATGTAAGTGAATTTCCCTTATTAAAATAATACTAAGTACCTATCTAAACCATACCAACCTTTGACAAAGAGACGTCATTATATTTGGGTTCGAGGAATATCTTCGCTGATAACTTTCTTCTTCTTTCGCTGATGATTCGGACTCTCTCAGACCATGTAACCCTCCTCGCGTTCCTATCATAGTTAGGTCCATTTCCACCTAATTTCTGTTTACGGAAATTGTTCTCATGTCGGGAAAGAAAACGAAGCGGAGAAGTATATACGTGTAGGGTTAGGAAGCACGTATTTATTACAATGCATATGCCCTTGACACATATAATTTACATGGCTATATCGGAATATATGTTATATATATATATATATATATATATATATATATATATATATATATATATATATATATATATATATATATATATATATATATATATATATAATGGCACAAATGCAGTATTTGTATTTGCATCCAAATCTAAAATTATTTTAAAACTTTCTCTGTAAGTAGAAAATAATATACACATGCAAGCACATATTAGTTAATCTCGCAGATATGTTTGTCTCTCATGAATTTTGCATAGAAATTTTACTCTATATCCTTAACGAAAACAACTTTGATACCCACTTAATCACTGCATGAAGTTTGTGTCATTGCGATGAGCTACGTAACAACATAAAAATACCACACCATCTCAAACTCACTCGCCCAACCTCACTGCCACCTCACCCCATCCCCAACTCTCCTCCATCCATCTTAACAGTCTTGGCACGGTATTTAAACAGATAGAGAATAAGTCATCAAAATTATTGACCTAGAAATAAAATTTATCCACGTCAGTCTAAGACTCGATTCTATCTTCTGTTGTCGGACCGGATTAGTAACTGGACTTGAATGCTAGGGTTCTAATGTCCAATTGTTCAGTGATTGCACATGAGAGTGAGATTTTGTTATAATTATTTTTGTTTCGAAGCAGAAATTACTTCCATCATCTTGCTCTTTATTTTTTTCTGATCCCCATATACGACCCTCTACAGTAAGATCTTCTCTGTCACATTTTATTACGACCCTCAACAGTAAGATCTTCTCTGTCTCATTTTATTACGACCCTCTACAGTAAGATCTTCTCTGACACATTTTATTACGACCCTCAACAGTAAGATCTTCTCTGTCACATTTTATTACCACCCTTCACAGTAAGATCTTCTCTGTCACATTTTATTACGACCCTCTACAGTAAGATCTTCTCTGTCTCATTTTATTACGACCCTCTACTGTAAGATCTTCTCTGTCTCATTTTATTACGACCCTCTACAGTAAGATCTTCTCTGTCACATTTTATTACGACTCTCAACAGTAAGATCTTCTCTGTCTCATTTTATTACGAACCTCTACAGTAAGATCATCTCTGTCACATTTGATTACGACTCTCTACAGTAAGATCTTCTCTGTCACATTTTGTTACGACCCTCTTCAGAAAGATCTTCTATGTCACATTGTATTACGACCCTCAACAGTAAGACCTTCCCTGTCACATTTTAGTACGACCCTCTACAGTAAGATCTTCTCTGTCACATTTTATTACGACCCTCTTCAGTAAGATCTTCCCTGTCACATTTTATTACGACCCTCTACAGTAAGATCTTCTCTGTCACATTTTATTACGACCCTCTTCAGTAAGATCTTCTCTGTCACATTTTATTACGACCCTCTACAGTAAGATCTTCTCTGTCTCATTTTATTACGACCCTCTACAGTAAGATCTTCTCTGTCACATTTGATTACGACTCTCTATAGTAAAATCTTCTCTGTCACATTTTATTACGACTCTCAACAGTAAGATCTTCTCTGTCATATTGGATTACGACCCTCAACAGTAAGACCTTCCCTGTCACAATTTATTACGACCCTCTACAGTAAGATCTTCTCTGTCACATTTTATTACGAACCTCTTCAGTAAGATCTTCTCTGTCACATTTTATTACGACCCTCTACAGTAAGATCTTCTCTGTCACATTTTATTACGACCCTCTACAGTAAGATCTTCTCTGTCACATTTTATTACGACTCTCTACAGTAAGATCTTCTCTGTCACATTTTGTTACGACCTAATTCAGAAAGATCTTCTCTGTCACATTGTATTACGACCCTCAACAGTAAGACCTTCCCTGTCACATTTTATTACGACCCCCTACAGTAAGATCGTCTCTGTCACATTTTATTACGACCCTCTTCAGAAAGATCTTCTCTGTCACATTTTATTACGACCCTCTACAGCAAAATCTTCTCTGTCACATTTTATTACGACTCTCAACAGTAAGATCTTCTCTGTCACATTTTATTACGACTCTCTACAGTAAGATCTTCTCTGTCACATTTTGTTAGGACCCTCTTCAGAAAGATCTTCTCTGTCACATTGTATTACGACCCTCAACAGTAAGACCTTCCCTGTCACATTTTATTACGACCCTCTTCAGTAAGATCTTCTCTGTCACATTTTATTACGACCCTCTTTAGTAAGATCTTCTCTGTCACATTTTATTACGACCCTCTACAGTAAGATCTTCTCTGTCACATTTTATTACGACCCTCTACAGTAAGATCTTCTCTGTCACATTTTATTACGACCCTCTTCAGTAAGATCTTCTCTGTCACATTTTATTACGACCCTCTACAGTAAGATCTTCTCTGTCACATTTTATTACGACTCTCAACAGTAAGATCTTCTCTGTCACATTTTGTTACGACTCTCTACAGTAAGATCTTCTCTGTCACATTTTGTTACGACCCTTTTCAGAAAGATCTTCTCTGTCACATTTTATTACCACCCTCAACAGTAAGATCTTCCCTGTCACATTTTATTACGACCCTCTTCAGTAAGATCTTCTCTGTCTCATTTTATTACGACCCTCTTCAGTAAGATCTTCTCTGTCTCATTTTATTACGACCCTCTACAGTAAGATCTTCTCTGTCTCATTTTATTACAACCCTCTACAGTAAAATCTTCTCTGTCACATTTTATTACGACTCTCAACAGTAAGATCTCTGTCACATTTTATTACGACTCTCTACAGTAAGATCTTCTCTGTCACATTTTGTTACGACCCTCTTCAGAAAGATCTTCTCTGTCTTATTTTATTATGTCCCTCTTCAGAAAGATCTTCTCTGTCACATTTTGTTACGACCCTCTTCAGAAAGATCTTCTCTGTTACATTTTATTACGACTCTCTACAGTAAGATTTTCTCTGTCACATTTTACTACGACCCTCTACTGTAAGATCTTCTCAGTCACATTGTATTATTATCATTACTGGCCGTGGCTTTGAACAATTTATACGGCAGCAATTTCAGTCATGAATAGTCTGTAACGTAGTTTTTTTATGAATTTAGTGCGGTTCACAACTAGCGAATTCGACTATGTGGACTGATATCTGAACATGGAGAGCAAATTGAATTCTTCTTGTATCAATTCGTTGCACCCAATTGTCATAAATAGATAAATACATCTCTCTCTCTCTCTCTCTCTCTCTCTCTCTCTCTCTCTCTCTCTCTCTCTCTCTCTCTCTCTCTCTCTCTCTCTCTCTCTCTCTCTCTCTCTCTCTCTCTCTCTAGTAATCGTACAAATCCCATTTAAACTGTCCAGCACATGCATGCTGATTCCTGCCATATTTAGTACTATGGGTAAAAAAGCACTTACGAGTCGTGCGTGTTCATCAATGTCATGGAACATGATGGGAGATTGAACTAACATCTTTTTGTTTTCGCCGGGTGGCTTTATGAGTGGTATGGTGTGATGCCGAAGTTTACCGCAAGCGCAGCAACCCAGGAAGCAGCCACCCACACCGGTACTGTTCGTGTTGTCATTACTACTGACGTATATATCCACAGAAACGCCGCAACCCATATTGATTTCAGATGTGTACTGGGATTGGCATGTGAGCTTTGATTACCTGAAAAAGATAAAAATTGCATATGCATATGCAGATACAAAGGTAGGTTGGTAAATAGGTACGTAGGTAGTAAGAAAAGAAGGAAGTAGGTAGGCTGATAAAGGTAAATTGATATAAAAGTATAAACCAGGGTTCATGATTATTTAAAGTGTCTGGTTGTTTGTCTGTCTATTAGTATATATAATATATATATATATATATATATATATATATATATATATATATATATATATATATATATATATATATTACGACCCTCTACTGTAAGATCTTCTCTGTCACATTTTATTATTATCATTACTGGCCGTGGCTTATAACAATTTCCTACTGACCAACTCGTCTGTTTGTCTGTCCGTCCGTCTGTCCGTCCTTCCATCCATCCATCCGTCCGTCCGTCCGTCCGTCCGTCCATCCATCCATCATCCATCCATCCATCCATCCATCCATCCATCCATCCATCCATCCATCCATCCATCTATCTGTCTATCTATTTTTCTGTCTATCTCTCTATCTATCTACTGTAGCCTTAGTGTATACCCCAGGAGTGTAAAACTGAGGATAAAAAGAAACCTTGGTGTCAGAACTGGGGGTCAAATAATCAAATAAAAAATGTAAGGGTCAAAAATGTACCGACAAATTTTCATCTAATCCATACTTTTTCATCTGGAATAGGATATTGTAATTTGCACAATTGCAATCTCTCTCTCTCTCTCTCTCTCTCTCTCTCTCTCTCTCTCTCTCTCTCTCTCTCTCTCTCTCTCTCTCTCTCTCTCTCTCTCTCTCTCTCATACAAATAAACAAACAGGCACAATTAACACAAATGCATTTTTCATTCAAAGAAAATTTTTTAGTTAATTTTCCTTTTAGTTTAAAGTCGTATTTTTAACAGTCTCTTTATAATTTTTGTAGCAATATTATAGACCAACACATTACATATAAGCCAATACAAAACTCCATATATATCTTATTAACAAAAGAACAGTTAATTTACTGCCTATCATAAAATGTGTAATATCATGGCTTTCATTGTACATCGTCCTAAAACACATTTATCCTAAAATCAGAGGGATTTGATTCATCTCCTCTTTAACAAGTTTCACTTGAACTTTTAGATCTTTCTTTCGTTATAGCAAAGTTAACAAAATCTGCAACAACCCCCTGAATAATCCAAATAAAGAATTTGTCTCTGCAAGTTTACTTATTTCTTTGTTCTGAAAGAATGTCTTAGGTAATAATGTGTTCAAAAGATATCTTGTGGTGATCAAGGGCAGATTTTAAAAATTTTCAAACGATGTCACTAAAGGATTATTCACTTTTGTAGTCTTCGCAATCACGAAGTCACACCGGTAATCCCAATGCCTTGGATGTGCCGTATTTTAGTCAAGAGAATATTTTATACGTTTTTCATTAGAGTCAGATCCACATTTACTTTTTCGTGTTCTGTTTCTTTCAATTTCTTCGCTCATGATTCTTAGTGCACGCTGTTTTCATCTCGAGATCACATTTTAGTGCAACAAGAATTAAGGTTAAACATCCGGACATATTGCTGAACTCGATAGAATCGCGTGAGAGCTCGCGAGATCAGTGGCAGCTACTCTGTCATAATATTGCCTAATGGTAGTCTGGTTCTCTGCTCTGTATGTTCAGTATTACAATGTACAACACAGAGAGCATAAGAAACAGAAAACCGGAATAAGTATTCACGATGCCATCCTAATGATGTATAATGGAAGTATATACGATGCCATCTCTAATGCAACGCGTTGAATATTAAATAAGTCGTGATTATATTTTGCAAATCCTTTGCGTCAAAAAAACGCACAGCAAAACTTTCTGTGCGTCAATTTTCTCCAGTGTGCGTCCCTGACGCACAACTGTGCGTAAATGAAAACACTGACTGTAGCTATCTCACAGCACATCAGGTGATATAAAATATTGTTTGAATGTAGTATGATATCTATTCATTAATGAACTTTTTTGGTACATATTAATAGTTGAATTTCTTCTAAATCGTTAGTATATTTTGTTGTACCCAAGCAGGAAATCAAAGGTTGAACAGCATGTGGAGCGAAGGACTCTTAATCTTGGGTTAAGTACCCGCCCAGACCAGCTCTTGTCGACTACCTCAACGTATCCTGGGTTCAGTTACCGCCCAGATTAGCATTGGTCGACATCCTCAATGTAACCTTGGGATAGGCGCTTAGTTTCATTTTATCAACATTCAGTAAGGTATAGCCTCCTCCCGGCCGAAAAAAAAATCAAATCATTAAATAAAATTATACTCTCACGATGGTATATTTTGCTTCTTGTCGCATGTAACATGTATAGCAAACAATGCATATATAAGTGACTCTGCCAGCATTTGGATTTAGACATTGTAGCCATTTTCATACAAGAATAAAGTTATATATGTTTTGATAATTATATGTTATCCTGTACAATTTATTAATATTTCATAAAACTTGATTTCTTGAAATTAATATTTAAATTAACAAAATAGTACGTGGGCATTATATCAAATATAATTGATATACTTTCTTTTAAAACACATATCTGTTCAGTCAGAGATAGTAAAAAAATAATCAAACAAAAGCATTTCTTAAAAATTATGTTCAATTCCATATTGCTTGAATTGCACATTGTAGAATTGTGAAGGTCCTGGTTTTCCTTTACTCAAATTATTACACATTGCGTATCCATCTTTCGGACATGTATAATTTTATTCAACTGTATTCTAGATGTATTTAGCTGAACTATGGAATATGTTCATTCTTGTCTAATTCCTTTCCCTTTTGGACTTTATTTAAACGTGTTATTAAATTTAAGCTCTAGTGGCAGCTTCATGAAAATGCGTGCTTCTGTGTTAAATTCATGCCTTGCATTTCAGCAGTTTAAATACAAAGTTCATTCCGACTTTCATTCTTTCGCGAAGCGATTAAATTAGACAATCATCTAACGGTTTTCTTAGATTGAGTATTGATTCATTGTTTGAAAACACCTACCTCCAAAATAAATCCATATTTTAAAAATTCGTGTTTTTCTTAATTGATGTTCGATGTGAAGAGCATTCTCCTTGGTTTCTATACACATGTAGAAATCGCAATGCATGCTAGTCAGCTTTTTGAAATACAAGACGAGTGCATATTCGAATGGACAGTTTTCTATAGTCAGTGATTAACTTAATGCTGAAGTACATTAAAATAGTCATTATGTTTTGAACTTCCTTTGTTGTAACCCAACATTTCTTTTGAATAAACTATAGCATGCTATAAGGTTTCAACCAAAGACGAAGAGAGCGAACCCGATTTTAGATCTATTGTTTTTACCTATATTGCTTATGACGGTACTGAGGTCTATATGTGAGAGGCGAAAAATATGACCATATATATATATATATATATATATATATATATATATATATATATATATATATATATATATATATATATATATGTGTGTGTGTGTGTGTGTGTGTGTGCGTGTGTGTGTCAAATAATAGCTATCATAATATTTCATAAAACGTGATTGTTGAAATTAATATTTAAATTAAGAAAATAGTACGTGTGTGTATGAAATGATAGGACCAGAGCATACGATGATATGATTATGATGCGCGCACGAAAGAAATGTTTCGCACCAGTAAATCAGCCACGAAAATATTTTAAACTCTTACTCACAAAACAATTTTTTTTGGCCTAAGATCTAATGAGCTACCATAGAGCACATACAATTTTATGTAGAACGTGTTCATACTGCACAATTACCTTGGCAATAATTTGGAATATTGAAAAATAATATTTGTCTGTGTCGTCTATACTATTACATATATGACCATTCTATGCTTGAAATTTGAGCCCATAGTTTGAACGATAAAATCTAATAATGTTCTAGCAACTGTCTTCTTTTGTTGAGCCAAGTTAGTTTCGACCTGGACTATGAAAAGTGGTGAAGAAAAGTACGTACTTGTAGCTACGTTAGAATAATGAATACAGTTTTGCACAGACACATTACAATCATCTATTTTCATCAATTTTTTTAAAAATAACTTTCTGGATTTTACAAGATTTTATATTTAAAACAATATAAAGTGGTGAACTCGATGAGACTTACTTTTTTGGGGGAAAGGAGGGTTCTAGTTGAGGTGAGTAAAACAGTTACTGCAGTTTTCTCTTGTTGTCTCGTGTTTTTACGCTTAAAAATTGCATTTCTTTTAATTATATCATTCGCTGTTAAGAAATTAGCGGCATATAGCATAATTCAACTTTCTGACATAGCATTAATGATGGTTACCTCTGCACTCTGTGTGTGAAATTCTGTTTCTAAACCATACGCATGGCCGTATTTCTTAGCTGCAAAGTAGACCTTAACTTTATTCTAGTTTTATTCCTGGCTTTGAAAAATAAAACGAAGGGAGCATGTATTGTCGTTCTTCCACCTTTCATTCCTTATATATGTCTTCTTACCTTTACAACTGTAACCTCTGTTGGTTTTTTTTTTCATTATTATGCAGTACCTGATATACTGAACCCCTGAGTGTGCTGATTATATTTTATCAGTAAGAATATTTAGTGTTTTTGTTTCTTGCTAATGTTTGGAAAAAATTAATAATTATATATTTTTTTCAAAGTAGCTCGGCCAGTAGTATGAATAGATGATAATCCTCTATCAGAGACCCCCTGTTCGCAAAGCGTTCTACGTTAACATTTTTGTCAGCAGAATTCATTACCTCAAAATGATGACTTTTACATGATACACATTTTCTGACAAAAACATGTTTTGTGGGCAGGGGGTCTCTGAGAGAGGATGCATCATTTTTTCGTACTACTAATGACAGTTTCTCATATTGACACAAAATGTCATATGAACCATCAATCAGACATGTCGGATTCGATCTAGCAAATAGATTTTGTAAAAGATTTAATTCGATCAAAGCAGCGTCAGCATATACTGGTATAAAATCTAATATAATAAGCGATTGCATTAAAAAAGTGGTATATCATATATCGCCGAAATATGGGTCATTATGGTTATTCGCAACTGAAATGATATGAGAATAGCGGAATGGGCAGATAATGTGATGACATTTATCGATAACATGGTAGATATATTATTTGATAGGCTATACAAATTATGCAAAATATTTTAACAAAATATATATATATATATATATATATATATATATATATATATATATATATATATATATATATATATATATATATATATATATATATATATATACATATATACATATATACAACCCCATATGAACTCCTTGCTTGTCATATAACATGCTGGCAAATTCACGAGCATTTGAATTAATCCCCATGTGATCCTCTAAAGTATCAAACAACATCTTAGTAGGACTAGAGGAAATTCGAAAGACAAAACACAAAACCCCATGTGATCCCCTAAGGTGTCAAACAACATCCTAATAGGACTAGAGGTCACCTATAAACTGATTGACTTTTGCGGACGGCAAATTTTGACCTTTGTCAACTCCGATGTTGCCTTTTGACATCCGCGCAAGTTCAGAGGTATAAACTTAATTAGGGACGGCACATTTTAACCTTTGTGAACTTCCAGATTGCCTTTTGACATCCGCACAAGTTCAGAGGTCACATATAAACTTAATTAGGGACGGCAAATTTTAACCTTTGTCCAAGCGCGAGTGTATTAATTTCGTCTTTGCAATACCTTTTATGATCAAAATTGCTTAGTCCACGTTTTATAATTGTATTCGTTTTATGTTTATGATAGTCCTAATTACATTGGTGTTAATAAAGCTGACGCTATTATTAAAAGTCGCTTTGAAATCCTCAAAATGCATCATCTTTTTCACATATCCGCGAGAGATACCTTTAGCTTTCTTTGGCAGTTTATTGTCATCTAATATAACAGCATACATTTTGCTTCTTAGACCAACAAATTCTCTCACTGGTACAAACATAAACTAGTCTTTCATTTTTACAATAACTTTCTCGTTAGAATTATCATTAAATCCTCTACAAATTGGATAATCTGATAAATCGAACACATCTTTATTATCGAAAATATCTTGGTAGACATTTTCACAATTTATATTATATACTAGAGAATCCGTATCAGTAAATAGCAACCCTAAATCTGGCCATATTTTTGGGTAAAATTATAAAGAAAATCGTACATCAATCACTTTGATATATCAATCTATATTGGCTTATTTAACTTTAAATTTGTATTTCGTCGTTGCCTTGCGGCAAGATTTTCATTAAATAGTTTCATACTACCAAAATCATCATCATTAACCAATTTATTTCTGCGATTAATGTCATGAAAGATCTCAATCGAAACTCTACGTCGTAAATTTTCCACAGACTTACCAAACACTGAGTTGTTCATTAACTCATTAACTTCAAAATGTTTTTTTTTCAAATTTGGTTTTAAACTCAGCACGACGTTTCGTATTTAGGTCACACTAATCCCCCATCAAGCGCGACTGATTAAACTTAGCACGCGATGGACTTTTCTCAGAATTAATCCAGCATCTACAGCTTGCTTTATAATTTTGTAGTGCATGACATAATTTCTTTTATCTAACAAATGTGGGACTAATTTGTTAACGATAGAACATTATTCCGTTGTCATTTCTCGTTGTTCAGGCGATGATAGAGTATAATCAATCGTCATTGATTCTGCGCAAACTGCATAGTCGTTATACAGATCGTGTAACGAAATTGGGAAGTCTAGATCAACTACAACAAAGTATGAAATATATTTCGAAAGATTTTTTTCAGTTTCTTTGAGAAATTGGTTTGGAGTTATCCAATGAAACCCACCGAAAGGCATTGGATGTATTAAATCGCACCCGTAAAGGTTCACTTTATCTAGATATATAATGTAACTCGACGGAAGATTTTATTTTATCATAACTTTTTAAATATTTATTCTTAGCCGCTGCATATTTCTTTGTAATGAGGTTAATTCCGCCTCTGATTCCTTTTTCAATAAAGCTAAACATATCGACATCTGTCAAGAGATATAATTATATTATGCTAGCTTTAAGTAAAGCGTCCCAAGACAGCCCGGGAGCAGAATAATACCAACAAGGGTCTAGTCCGTAATTTACATGATAGACCTGACGAAAATTATCGAAAACATCTGCTAGCAATAATATATCCGTTTTCAGATATAAATCGTGATAATCGCCAAATGTTTTACAAGCAAATTTATTCCACATATCTTGTGTATATTTATACTCACTGATGTTCTCATTCTTGAGTTGCGAGTAAAATTTATTTTTGCTAGGTAGAGAAGTTTCATTAAATTTGCTCCAATCGTCAAGGTACTCATAAGGAATGATACCCTTTGTCAGATCGGCATAGGTTTTCTCCGAAGCAGCTGCGCAGATTATTGAAAATACTGCAGTCTTTAACGAGCTCGTCTAATGATGCTGCCATAAATTGCATGCTGTCGAACAAGCATAATTTTCCGAGGGTCCCCGACATATACTTTTCAAAATTATTTTGAATATATTTTATCACGTTACTTAGTTTTAGTTTAGCTTTAATGGTTTTATCGCCAAAAGCTTCTACAATGACATGACTGTAATAGCCACGAAAGTTATGTAAAACTACGAGAATAAAATCTGGAGTATGAAATTTCAAATTATAACATTTTGAGCTGCTCCGCGATATTGGACGGTCAAATGGCAATGATCTAGCACCTTGGAGTTCCCCAGCGACTGTTCCCAAATATGACAATTAACTGCCTCATCAAAGTCGAGTTGTTGCCTAGACGTTATTCTGATCCGAGATGTTTTTTATAATCCGTTAGAAATTGTATTAACTTCGTCTATTAAATTATTTAATAACCACATGGCAGGGTTTTCACTTTTATATAACCTTATCGGAGATGGGAATTTATCACTGTAGCAACTAACTACTTTATGAGCTACGTCGCTTTTTCTGGTACTTGATTTGTTCGGATTATTTTCTACTCCAGCCACGGAAACGAAATCGGCGTAAATAACAAAAGGAATACTTAGTTTATGATTACAATTTTTACATTTTAATATTGTTTTCTTTTTCGCTAGGCATAGTTATTTTTTAACATTACCGCAGTATTTGAGATGGTCTTGCAGTCTGTCGTCGCTACTAAAGCCGTGCAGACACATGTAACATAAGTATTTCTTGTTTTTGTTTTACTGTACTGTCTGCCAACTAAGCCTTTTAAGTTTTTTATCCAACAGTGCTGTACATGAAAAAATAATAAATTTATTGTCTTTTGGGATCCATTTTCTGAGATTTATCTAGGTTAAACGTTTTCTCGCACGTCTAGTCCGAAAACATATACTGAGATACCGTTTTGTTTATCGAACTTTGGTATATAATTTTCTGCTACTGGAAAGTTTATGCCATCAAAATTGAGTTCGTTCTTGTGCGGAAAAATAATTGTTGACGCGATCGGAATTTTGTTCTTTGGGAAACATTGAGAAAGAATAGACCATTGGAAACATTTGTCGTCGTTATTTTTGACATTTATACAGCATTTTTTTTTCTTAACTTTTTTAGGAAGATCGACGTACAAATTACCGCAAAGTACGTTGTATTTCGCTGTGTGAAATAAAACTGCTTTATCATTTGGAATTTCCATTCTGACCCTGAGGAAGTAAGTTCTTCTAGTTTTTTGTTTATTTCTTGATGCATTTCATCGGGACCATGGCAATGTTTGTTCCAGATAATATGTTTCTAGATTTGCCTTTTAAATAGGGCTCCGAGATTTCGCTGTCAGAACTTCTTGTTTCCTCGACTGCGTATAACTTTGGCATTTTTATTTCGGTGAAAGGTGGAGAATGAATCGAAATGTTTAGAAACGATTTCATTTATACCTTGTTTGTTGGAGATATTCCAAAAGGATAGCCAGTCAATAGAGCAAATGGCGCAATTGCTGATGATAATATTGAAAATTTAGGATTGCAAGACGAATTTCAACCTCACTCTGTTTGATTTATACGAAGCTAATTATAAAGGAATTATTCGTCATATAAAAACAACAACAAATGTTATTGCAAGTTTGAATAATAATGGTTATTTACTCATAATGGTACGGGGATCATACACTAATCAAATCCATTACAAGTCGCACCGTTTTGTGTATGAAGCTTTCAAATGGCGATATTTCAGCTAGTTTATTTATCAACCATTTTTATAAAATTAAAACGGATAATCATTTGGATGGGCCCAGATTGTCCGAGTGGTCTAAAGCGCTGACCATTACGTAACACTGCCATCTCAACTCTGTCTGTGTGAGTTCGAGTCCAGACTCGGCTAACGTGAGATCACTGCCATCTCACCTCTGTCTGCGTGAGTTTGAGTCCAGACTCGGCTAACGTGGGTAAGTGAGAAAGCCTGCCAGTAGCATTTCGTGGGTCGGTGGTTCTTTCCTGGGTTTTCCAGGGTTCTTACTCCACCATTAATACTGGCTGCCATGTATAGCCTATCTTGTGCTAAAAAAATGGCGTTAAACCCTACAACAGATAATCATTTGGAAAACCTAGACTTAGTTGCACAACAAGAAAACATCAAACGTGGAATTGGTGGTGGTAATAATTTTAAATATTGTGCTAAACAAATAATTTCAGTAAATCTTTAAAAGTCAGAGCAAATGAAATTTAAATCAATAACAGCTGTTGGAAACTATCATAAAATTTGTTGTCAATCATTAAAAGATGTTGATGATGGTTGAACAAGATCGGCAACGTCTATGATAAATTTGATCAGTTTAGTTTTAAATACGATAACCAATAATATTTTCTATACCATTTCTGGTAAGACTAAATTCCATTATGTCATCTCGATTTAATCGAAACGTTATTATTTTATGTGTGTCAAGTTTTATTTTATACGCTGCTGTTAACAAAACTCGATCAGATTCGTCCAATGTTATCATAACGTCAACAAAATGAAAATTATATCCCAGCAAGCAGCTTCAAACTGCTTCGGGTAATTCTTTGTTGTTTAGTATATTGACTAGTCAATGATATTTTATTTCCATATTAAATATTAATTAGATAAAAGATTAATATGCTAATGAACTTAATCAAGAGACTAGCTCAGCTATATTCTGATGATTCTGTCCCAGTTCCTAATGTCACATTACAAATATCACCGATGACATATTTGCCGGTTATATTGAAAAAGACATTTCGTATAACTGTGATGATGATGACGAAGATGATGTTGTTGTTAGCAAGAAATATTTAAGTAGGCCAAAAATTGGCCGATATGATAATAAGTACCACATTCCCCCCAAAATATTAAAATTTTATTTTAGCATTGTTGAGCATCAAACATTTTGGCAACTTATAAGGCCATTTCTAAACATAAAAGTTCCGGGACAACAAAGAAACATAAAATACGATTTTATTTTCCTTAACGTATTTAATTTAATGTCAGTAGATGATGCTAGAAAATTACACCTAATTTATTTATATAAACCAATAAAATGTAAGTCAGTACTAAAAAATACGAGCAAATTTATAATAATATTATTCGATCGTAGTCGATGCAATCGACTGAGTTGGTACCCAACTATTAAAGTTATCGATATATTTCAGCGCCATCTAGCTAAACTTTTGTCGCCGCGCTTTCCAATAACTTTTTCAATAACAAAAATATCTGGTTCTGTTTTTTGATGCTCCAGTTCGTAAACCTGCCAGTTATAGATTCACCTAATAAGTCTTTCAACGAGTATGTAACTGGCACCGATATGATATTAACAACAAATACTTCTTTGCTCCAGTTCAGAGTAAATGCCTTTTCAAAATTATTCTTGTCAATGAAATTCTAACTTTTATCGCCAACTCTAAATTTATGTATGCGGTACATATTTTCATTAGCTAATATTGGATTTGCAAGCGCATCGTTTGGTGACATTTTAGTGGTTCGGTGTTTCGTGTTATTATATTCGTCAACGATATTCTGTAAATTGTCAATATATTTATTCGTGTTTTAGCAGTCAAATATTTATGAATTTTTTCATAAAGCGTACTATTAAATCGTTCCACAATGACACTTTTTCTCTCATTTCAAGCAACGTATTTTTAAGGCTATTTTGTTCCCAAATCTGCTCGATCATTTTGTTTAAAAATTCTGCTCCGTTATCGGTCCAGTGCGGTTTTCGTTCTGTTCTTGTTATTATGTGCTTTAGCGCGTCAATCATTGAGGTCCCTGTTTAATCTGAAACTAATATACTAAATGCATATTTGCTAAAAACATCAACAACATTAAGCAAGTATTTTTGGTTATCATTAAATTGAGCTAGATAAGACATATCAACTACATATATCGCCCAAATATCATCAACGGCATTTGCTACAACCTTGCGTCGCGGAAACTTTTTTTTTAGGCCTGTGTAGTTCGACTGCCAGGTCATCGCATAAGTCTCTAACTAGCCCGAGTTTCTATTTTACGTTAATAAAACCCTGTAAAAACTCACGGTCGACACGCTCTCGTATATTTTCTGGCTTCATTTCACGAAGTTTGTATCACATTACTTTGTCGCTGCTATGTTTTGTTTCGCCGCTAGGAAGATCAATATCTCGGTAGCAGATAGCATGACCCCTTGCTATTGCCTCAACCTGATTATAAGGCTCCTGTGCTGGCAGCGGATTATCATTTGCATCAAGTTGCTCCTCAAGCAGATTCCAGTATATTTATGGCCTGTCAATGTCCATGCGCCGTTCGGTTTCGGCAGCTTGCCAATTAATTTATGTATGTATGTATGTATGTATGTATGTATGTATGTATGTATGTATGTATGTATGTATGTATATATATATATATATATATATATATATATATATATATATAATTGTAACTGACATATATATATATATATATATATATATATATATATATATATATATTTATATATATTTATATATATATATATATATATATATATATATATATATGTCCGTTCCAATTATTTCCCTGTTGTTGCATTTCTGGCAATATGTAACAATTTTATTTTCCCCGGACTTTGCTGTTGCCAAAAACATACTTTTTCTTTTCCAACAAATTTCACAAATACTCTTCAGCATTATTCCATTATTCTTTGTCTTTTCCGTTTTTTCGTCTTTGTTTTCAGTTTTAGTGTTACACTTAAGACAATATGTTGACATTGTTACATTTGTAAGATTAGATAAAATTAATCGCGATCTCATCATTATCGTGAGAGGTTTTTTTATCAAATTGCAAACTAAACTTTTAAAAAGTCTGGATTTTTGGTCATCTGTGTAATAAACAATATGCAATAATAACCGCAAGCGATAGTTCCAACTGGCTGAATCTGATTAGAAGAACTAGTTATTATTTTGCATTTACTCATATACCGCGTCACTTGGAGGAATTCCGAACGAGTCGAAAAAATTGTTATCAAAAACAGCTATACAATGTGTACCAGATCCGTCATTAAAATCTTGTATATTCAAAACGCATGAGCCTTTCGACGATGCAATTGCTCTAAGTTCATCTTTGGAATAAACTCAGTGAAATTTTTTTACTTTGTTAAGTTGATCAAGTATATCAAAATTAATTAACGCAAGAGAATTTGTCTCCTTGTTCCTGGCAGCATTAGTCCTCGTCCTCGTCCTAACAGACCCGGCAGTAGACTTCCCGCTAATCCTGTTAATAATGGGACTATTGGAAAAAATCCACATTGTTGTGTCTATTTTTTTTTCGTCGTCTTTCTTTTCGCTTTTGTCTTTTTTCGCAGTTTTTAGTTTCGGCATTATATTTAATCTTTATTTATTTATTTTTATTCCATTATATTTAACTGCACATTTCTGATTCGCCTGACGCCGCTGTTAGCCCTAATGTTCCTAACACTGGCAAATTTTAGGTAGTAATGTTTTGGTTCTTACTGATAGTGCCGGCCAGAAGAAACCGCCATGTTTTTACATCGCGGTTATATGTGCAGCGATTAAATTCAAAACGAAAGGATTTTTTGATCGTATTTACTCGTTTGAATTTTTGGTTAACAATAATTTAGTTAAAGTCCCCAAACACTCGGGTTGATCTTCAGTGAAACCGGCCTCCGCTTCGCAGCAGCAGCTCATATGTTTTACTTGGCCATCAGTTAAATGTATTTATTGTATAATATATTTTGTCATCTTATATAACGATTACAGATTAAACTTGTATTGTTACTTTACCTCCGACAGAGTCGATTGTCACAGATCTGTCGCTTATCACTAAGGCATATAAGTTTAGCGCCACTGCTGGAGCGGCGCCGAGCGTCCAAGTAATCTCAATATCAGCTGTGCTGTCCACATCTCATTCGCTATGTTTGCTAATATCAAAGTAAAATATCGGATAAAGTGTACAAAATTATTCCATTGATAACTGAGTCCCGTCTCCAGTATCTTAATATTTCTGCATTGAGTCGAGCAGGTCAAGTAATGGTTTAATTAGCGTCATCCGCAAAATTACACTTTATCGCTATTTCTAAACATTGTTTTGATTTTATTCAAGCTTATATTTGTCAAACATGAGCATTATCTAATAATCCATTATTTTGTTGTTGACTTCCACTGCTTGTTGCTGGAATACAACGAATAACTGACGTCGTAGCTGTTCACTCGATGTCGTTGAGACTCGCCACGTGTAGTCGGTGGTATTTGGAACCGCTGTTTGATATATTTAATGTTGCTGAAAATGCATTTTATTCGTGCGTTTTTCCAGCATACTATCTAATTCTAACATTTTCATGACTGACGGAGTTATTCGTGGCATCAACAGCGCAAGTTTGTTTATGACAAATTGCACATCAGCCCCACCAAATCTAAATATGCAATCATTTTATTCTGCTCGATCTAAAATAAACGTATGTTTATCTTCACGAAATACTTTATTATAGTCCCTGGAAAAAAAAAGCAACAAATATTGTGCTTAACGGCAGCATCTTTGTAATTTGACGTGATCCTGCTGCAAGTGCTCGTCTTTTAGAATAAACTTCATTGTAACGTGCACTTTTAAAACCCACTATATTATTGTTAACTAAAACTAACATTGCAGTTCCATCATCTCCTGCTCCTGATGCAGTTACACCAAGATTATCACAAGCAACAATAAGTGAGACTCTTGTAGCGTCTGCAATAGCATCTCAGCTGGTGCGGCTAAACCAAGAAAACCAGCATAAAGAATAAGAAAATTTCTCACATTTGCAGCACTTGCAGCAACATTTGATGCAACTGAAACTGCTGTTCTTGGATTAAATTCTACAGATCCCACATGTGAAGTTCCAGTATCCTTAAACCACATCATATTAGTTGCAGTTGATTTAGAGTAATCATCGGAAAACAAAATAATATTTAAGGTTGTACTTGCAAAGATCATTAGAATTTTCATATAGATACTCAACATACTCAAATTCCTTTACTACGTCGTCTCTGTCATTAGTTTATGCAAAATCGAGATACATTTTCACATAAATTTTTATTTTATTAGGCTACACACAATTAAAGCGACGCTGTAACTTTAGATATTAAATTTTGTATAATCTGTTCGCCTTTTGGTGATAAATGTTTTTTGTTGTTGATATCATCGCGTGTTGGGGTTCTTTTGTTGGTGCGATTTCCGAAATAACTTGCTTGAGTGACGGTGCGGCTTTAGGTTCGCCTTTTATTTTATCAGATAAATTTTGTACCATTGCAGTTCCAGCAGTAGATGCAGCTCGAGATGCAATTGGCGCAACTTTACGAGCTAATCCTGGAATATTTTCAACAATTTTGGTAAATATTTTTCCGAAAAATCCTGTAAACTTTTTTCTGCTTCATTATCTCTGAGGTTGTATAATTTTATTGTCAAATCTTTTAAACAATATATGTTTACGTAATAAGTGCACGTAATAAGTAACAACTTATTATTTAAATCCAACTGTCGGGCAGACTGATCTGTCAGTTGCATATTTACTTCTGTTTTTTTGATTTTCAACATTTATCGGATAATATATAATATGACGAGGATTGATGTGCATGAGAGACCCTGGTGGACCGGCATTGGCATAATTTCAAGTGGCTCCTCATTAAATTCGTGTTTGTTAGTAATATCTGGTGTCGGTGTTTTATCTTGCAGCAGCGTGTAAATAAGTTGAACCTCGACTAGCGACTAAAACAATGCTTGCAAAACAGCAAGTATAACTTATAAAAAATTACTTGATCAGATTCGGTCTTATTTGCGTGTGTATAATGATATGGACTATCTAATACGCGAATTCCGCATTATTGATAGTATGTTAACATATATTCTGCCATTGATAATTAGCAAATACGAAACAGATTTTAATAAAATGTAGATGTTTAATTTTGTGTGGCATTAGCAATATCCTTATTAAATAATATATCGACCGTAATATCGATAAATGTCATCATATCATCTGCCCATCCCGCTCTTCTCATGTCATATTCAGTCACGAATAGCCATAATGACCTATATTTCGGCGATGTAACTACTTTTTTAATGCAATCGCTTATTATTTTAGGTTTTATACCAGTATATGCTGACGCTTCTTTGACCGAATTCAATCTTTTACAAAATCAATTTGTTAGATCGAATCCCACATGTCTGATTGATGGTTTATAATAAGAGATTTTATATATATATATATATATATATATATATATATATATATATATATATATATATATATATGTATGTTTGATATGACAGTTTGTATCAATAAGAGAAACTGTCGTTAGTAGTAGGAAGAGATGATGCATCCTCCCTCAGAGCCCCCTGCCCACAAAGCATGTTTTTGTCAGAAAATGTGTTATCATGTAAAAGTCATCATTTTGAGCTAACAAAGGCTGCTGACAAGGATGTTAACGTAAAACGCTTTGGGGACAGGGGGTGTCTAATAGAGGAACATCATCTATTGATACTACTCGGCCTACTCAAAACTCATGGAGCATACGTTGTTATCAAGATTTAGATATGAAGAGTACTTCTGAGCTACCACTTAACGTGCTTTGAATATATGGCTATGCCCGTTTATACATCCATCATGCCTTAGGTACACCATTAATATTGTTATAGCAAGAGAATAGTATCAATTCCGATTGTACTGCTTAGGGTGAATTTTTATTACATAATATTATGTTATGAGCATGGACTTTTAAAAGCGGTCACGTCTTAAGTAATTTTATTCTTCTTGAAATATTGTATTTTATAAACTTAGACTGCTAGATCCCATGAGAGGAGGTGGTAAAACGTAGTTTTTAAGCTTGAGTAGTCCGTACACTTAAGTCTCGAAGGAGCAGAACTTCTCCTCACATGAATAACTAACTTGAATTCTATTTTTTAAAAATGTGCACACCTTCCTTATGTGACATGCGTGTCACTTAGACAAACTATTTTATTCATTAATATTTCTTTTCTCCGTTATCTTTGCATAGACAGCATCGTGTCGTATTTTATGATACTGAACATATTGTCATTACACTGACGTGCACGACACGTGTGTCTGAAAGTAGTATAGCGTATAGGTAACTGCTTTATAAACAGAGCATGTACGGTCATGTAGTACATGCTTTAGGTTTAAGTTTATTTGTTTTTTTTTCTGGATGAACTAAATCAGCTGGTTCGTCTACTTGAAAAAAGAGATGATAGTTAATTGAACAGTGCAGACGAGTTTACGGAGTCATATATGAAACTTTCAAACAAACAAATGAATGAAATATTCGCAATGTCCCCAAAAGCGTGAGAGACGCAGTATTGAAAAAAAACAATCTGATCAATTAAGCAGTTATTAAGGAGAAAGTTCCTAGTTTTTCCTTAATGGAATTTGTCAGACTAAGACTAGTGATTTCTAAGGTATGTAAAAATAGAGTATAAAGCATACTGAGGGCAAAAGTTATCGAATATCTATCAGAGTCGCACTATTTTATAAGTCAAAGCATTAAGTTCGTGGCAAAATGCTCCTAAAGGTTTTGGCAGAAACGTAAGGGCAAATAAGCCAAGATGACGAAGAATTATTATTTCCGCTGGCTGAATGGAATGTCACACATCCACTGTTGTGCAATTTTCCGCGTTAGCTTTGTGTATGCAATGCTTTGGATTTGGACTAATAATAGATTCCATACAAGTAATAAGATAGCTGGATTCATATAAAGAGTATGCAAATGATTAGGCATAAACGTTTCTTTTATAGCTGGTAATAAGAATGGCAAAAATATATTTACATTTTTGCATCTTGAATTTTCTCAGAATGTACTTTTGTAGCTCTACAAATACGAATTACATGAACTATATCAAGGGTACTAAAGCTTGATTACACATTTCGAAATTGTACAGTAAATTTGACTACATTTCCAACTGTAGTAACATTCTCCTTACTACACTAGAAATGAAATGAACGTTAAAATACAAAGCGTTTTTTGCTAATTACAATTGAAAGACTACGTATCATACAGTATAATTCCAATGGAAGAAAAAAAAACTCGGTCATATTTTCGCATGCCGATGCAGTAACCAAGCAGCAGTAACCATTTTTGCTGGGGCCCTTATTTATTAAAAATAAGCCTTCCTACGAAAATGAAATCTCAAGGTCAATAACGTTAAACCAAAACCACTGTCAGGCCATGAGATTTCTCTAATTGGGTTAGCTCATTTTGTTACATCATCACTGATGCGAAATTTTATTTTTTATGATCTGTTTCGTTTACGTGCTGGTCACTCAACGCTGGTCATAACACCCTCCCTTCTGCTATATTTAAATCATTATTATATCAAATAATGTAATCTTTTACATCTAAACTAGCTAGTGAACGACTAGAGGCAATTAATATATGTACGCGTCCGTGATTCTGTCTTAAGTGGAAATTGCTAAAGGTACAGAACAGTCTTTTAAACCTGTCATAGAGACTACTGAAAGTCTTCTTCCAACGTTAAAGAAAACCACTAAATCAACTGAAAAATATAAGAAAAAAAATAACAAAACAAAATAGATTTTGAGAGACCTTCCGGCTGAAATAGTGTCGGCTCAGCCACAACTACAAGAAGAATTACAACAAATACTTGAGAATGTTGACAAAGTTTTGAGGATCTTGTTACGCCAACATCAAAACCAAAATCAAGTCCACTGGCTCGATTTACCGAAGAAGGTCGTAGACTACTTTGAGAGAAACCTATAGTGGTTGCCGCAACAGTATATTAAAATCGTGATAACTTATTAGATCCAAACACCGCCAGTGTTTAAAAGAAAAATCAGGTACCTTTTATAAATTGAAAGTCCTGTGGTATATCTAGAATTTCTAGTGATCAAATTTAAAATTATTTTGCAAATTTTGAAAGACAAGTTGAAGAAGTTAGAGAGCGCCGTTACCGGGAGATATATTATCGTCAGGAAAATCACCATTCAGACCACCTCATACTGAGGAAGAAAAAACAACTGGAAGTGGTCTTACTACTCAAGAATCTGGTCTTATTACTCGTCCTTTCCGATGTTAAACGACTGGAAATCCTCATTGGAGGAAAACAAGCTGTCAATATTTCCCCAGAAATAATTAATGAAGCAGACTATTTACAGGTGGTGTTATGGATATTAATGTATATCGGTCCCTCATTAATGAAATCGCCGATGATTATCACAATGGTTGAGTATACAATGACTATAATAAGATGATCATATATAACTCAACGCAGACCAAACGTGGTCAGTGTAATACATTCATGATTACCAGTATACAAAACAGCCTACTGAGATGGACTAGGTGATGTTGCTCAGGGTCTGTTTAGAAAGATAGCCCCAAAAGCAATACCGATTGCAAAGCAACTGGGAATGAAATCTATTGACGTTGCTCGTGAAAAAGGTATTGGTGCTGTTAGTGATGTTGTTAGCAAAGCATTCTCAGCAATCAAGGATAGACTAGCGTGATCAATACGACGAAACCCTCTGCCACAAAAGAAACTGTCCAGCACTGAAGTAATGCCTATAAATGTAAGTAAAAAATAAAGTAGGCTGCTGATAAAAACTAGCTGATGCACCAATGTCAGAAAAAGAAAAATTATATATAACCGCTAGTCTCGTAACAGGAAGCGGACTTCGTGTTTGACGAAAACGAAAATAATAAAGATGTCTAAGTGTATTTCTGATCCCGCATTCAACATGGACAGACAAGTACTCAAAGATGAGTCTGTGCGCGATTATCAATATCATTCTTTTTACGCACGACAACCAAATCAGCGAAGACGACTTGAAGTACAGGTTCAAGACACGAGTAGATATTTCTTTTCCGCTGAATCATTAA
Organism: Potamilus streckersoni; assembly: GCA_016746295.1. Taxonomy (NCBI): domain Eukaryota; kingdom Metazoa; phylum Mollusca; class Bivalvia; order Unionida; family Unionidae; genus Potamilus; species Potamilus streckersoni. The sequence goes on from JAEAOA010000880.1 coordinate 160,765, forward strand.
TCGAAGTTGAAGGAGAAATTTTAAAAAAGATAATACAGAATATGGAGCTGAAATTAGTGTTAGTTTTGTCAATAATGGCATCATGGCGTTGTTAGATAGCGCCACATACATGATTGACGAAATAAATATTGAATCAATTCAGAAAGACATCGCGGTTGATGCGACGATACTTGGCCTTGCAAGATACAGCAATGATTATTCTAGGTAAGCTGGTCCGTTAATGATGTTTATGAAATATACTTCTAACCACCCTATTATCATACTGTGTAATATTAGACAACCAAGAAACTTCGCCGACGACGCGATCATGTGTGGGCAGTCGTTCATGGAGCTAACCAAGTTTTCAATTTAGGATTCACAGCACGTCAATCAATGTTGAAAGATGGGAGTAGAAGCTTTTCAAGTGTAATACCACTGTCACATGTATTTAGATTTTGTAGAAACATCAGAAAAGTTATTTTCGGAGCAAAGCATATTTGTACTTGTAAGAAAAGCTACTGACGATTTTGCAATCTGGCAACCTGCTGACGTTGTTGATGTTGGTAGAGTTATACTAACAAAACTTAATTTAGATGCCGGTAATGACTCCAACACTACCTCAAGAAGAACATTTACTCTCTTTATGGTAGTAACTCGCTGTTATCATGGTTGATTAAGACCACAGATAGTGTTCTCCAGGTAAAACTAATGGTTTCTTTACATGGCAAATAGTGCTACAGCAAGATGTGTTTGCACCGCGACATATATTTAGTGCGCTCCAAGATGCTGCACGAGTAAACTCACAAATACATATTATAATGATATTTGACAACTCGGTGTTTCCAAGGGTTTACTGAGAATTGGCGGACATCAAAAACCATTTGAGTGTATTTTGGTCAAATTTTGATCAAATTTGTGGAATAAGCGCATATCATCGCTTAATGTCATTTATGGGTCGCGAACAAAACATTGATTCTGATTTGCAAATATCACAACTAGATTTTTGCAACATTGTATCTGATCTATTACATTTTGCTGGAACACTTGGAGTTATTCAGACAATTTGTCGTTGACATACACTTTCGAACTCGCATAAGCCGATGAGCTATTGCTAATTACAGTGTAACCTTTGTAATACTTAGCCAAAAATCAAAGCTACTTAAAGGTGTTGGTAGACGAATGAGAGTCATTAATGCCCCAGTAGAAAATATGTGATTAGATCACTTATGATAATTATAAATGTCATATCAATATGTTAATGTCAGTCTGACTCCTGATCGGAGTAAAAAGCTACAATCATCAACAAAAAATAATTGTACGGTAAAAATATCACTAAAGCAAGAACAAATCGCAGGTGGTCCGAATAACCATCATCAGAATATCAGCATAGGCACTTCAATGAAACCAAACAATCAAAGACTGGCATAGGACTTAATTTATCTGCGAGTACCATTAAAGAAACCGCCAAAAAGGGTGGTATATTTTCACTTCTTGAAGCTGTACCAGAAATAATAGCCGCTTCAGCCCCAGCTGTTGCAAAAGTAGCTGCGTTAGGTGCTTATGGAACAGCAGCTGAAATGGCAATAAAGAAATAAACAGGTTACGGAATATAAACCTCAAAAACGGGAATAGGTCAAAGACTTCCAGGGACGCCACATTCGTGGTGAGGAAAAATTCTAAGACTGCCCGGAACAGTTCGATAACTCATCCTCTGTCTAATCTTGATTTAATTAATGCCGCTGGAAATTAAAAATAAAACACTTCAGAGGGCAGAGGTTTTTTATGCGGAATCAACTACCAAGACAACCAAATAATATTGAAATTGGTTGCACTAATCTCGATTTAAAACTGAGCTACGTATGCAATTGATCCACGTGGAATTGTCTATTTCGATTCATATGAGTTGGCACAACCAAAAGAATTTTTACTATATAGAAATATAGCTGGTGATATTCCAATCTGGTATTCAACATTACCAACACAATAATTGACAGATCCAACGGTATGTAACCCTAAAAATCTCGCTGTGCTCGATGCTCTTTTACTGGCACCGCCAGGAAAACCACCTCATAAAGTCGTACGCGAATATACCACCACCAGTCATAGCCGCACACAAAAGTTTTAGACTGACATTAGTAAATATAATGGCTGATATTTATGGAAGATCTTCTCGCAGTAAATCTCAGCAAGGTGACTATCTAAATATGGAACTCTTGATCAACCCCAAAATGAAATCGATCATTTATTAACTATCACATGTGTGGATCAAAATAAAGTTGTTGTTTTCAGGATAAACAATGACGATTAAAAACAGGTAATATACAACCGTCAAATGCACTTATACAAATTCCTACCGCGGTTGTTAACAATATCTTTTCTTCTGCTGATCAAGGTAAAATACAAGTTTCCGGTAAGACAGTTAACGATTATGTCAAAAAAACTGGTGCTTCATTCATCGGTAACACTATCATGAATAAATTGTTTTACAGACCTTTGAAATCCAGCTACAGATAAAGATGCAGCAACCAAAAATGCGTCGATGATCAAGAATCTAAATTTGTGTTAGTCAACGGTGGTATTACGCGAGCATTTCTCAACTTGAATAATAATGGTATTAATAATCACAGAACACCAGAATCAGATTTCGACGCTGCAAATAGAAAATACGTCGACCATAGCAACATTCAGACGGTGACAGCAATAACAACAATCAACGATGGAATTTCTGTATTCAAAATTGATTATAGTAATCACATACAAGTATTCCTGAATTTTTGTAGAAATATTTTTAAAAAATCAATAAATAATATTTTTGAATTCAAGCGGTTGTAGATATTAAAATCGCTGACACTGACATAAAAGTTAAAGATATTGTCAGTGGAATTCCTAATATCGTTGAATATATGAATCAGATTAAAATTCCTCTCAAGTAGATCATCAATCTGGTATACAATGTATCATCAGAATCAGCAAATTGGACACACAAAATATCACTATCAGAAATGCCGCGGAAGTCACTGGTTTTTATAGACGGTACATATTTAGCGGTACAAAATTGAGTATATATATATATATATATATATATATATATATATATATATATATATATATATATATATATATATATATATATATATATATATATATATATATATATATATATATATATATATATATATATATATATATATATATATATATATATATATATATATATACATATATATATATGGGGTCATTCAGCTGATAAAGTTTCTGAAACTGTACATATAGTGTTAAATAAAGATGTCGATGAAACATTTCTGCTGGAAGCATCTGATAAAAATGAATCGCAGCGTCTCAATGGTGGTGTCTGGAATTTGTAACTGAAACACCACAATTAATTACTTAATTAAATGACGACGCCATTAATTATAATGAATGAAACCCAGCGACCCCAGCCCCACATTGACGTGGATCGTCACAAACACAATCAAATATGTGAGTGTCAGACCAAACTAAAAAGTAGTATTGATAATTATACAAAAAAAGTAAAGAACTATGTCAGGCGTGTAGTTAACATTGATATAATTGTTTTGTTTTTTTTAGTTTAATCGCGTCCGCAGGTGTATTATAATCAACAATAGCACTACTGCGCCTACAGTTCTAAAACTTTTCGTTTCCACGGCAACGACATGCGCAGGTATCCTCAGTATTATCACAAAATAAGAAAGCTACATGTACAAATGCTAAATTACACGAGTATATAATAACACTACACACGTCGATGTCTGCATGCATTAAACTATAATCGTATCTCTCGTTGCAATTCGGTGATGGTAAAATATCCAATGAGGAGTTCACAACGAACAATAAAATTTACAATGATGCATTCCGTGATAATAGTTAAGGCGAAAAAATAAGTGATCAAAAGTTCCCGATTTAAGATTACAACAGTAATGATATGTCAGATCAAAGATCGCGCAAACTATTGCAACAGATCGTCACTGATACTACGCATACGAGAAACTACAATAATATCAACCAGTCAAGAATTTAGCGTTAACTTTCCAACTGAAATTTCTGCAAAAGAAATAGCGCTAGCACAATTAGATGTTTATCATAGCTAGTCAAATATCAGGTCAAATTCGTTTGGTGGACTACCAGAAAAAAAACTTCACTGGTATTTGCAAATAAGAGTAAACCCGATGGAACACATGATTTACATGTTGCTGTAATTTCAATGGGCAGTTATCAAATAGAACAGATTAACGATGAGTTTCAACGAAGAATTAAACCTTTTACCGGAAAAGAATCCAAAACAGCCATTACTGTTTACCAACAAACATTATCAGCGGTGATTGAAATAAACTCCCCTGACTATGTTGTAAATACTTATCAGTCATCGGTCATATTCATGTTCGGATAGCTCGATCTTCCCCTCTTTTATTGTTGCTGTTGTTGTTGTGGTGGTGGTGGTGCTTAACGCCATTTTTCAGCACACGATTGGCTATACATGGCGGCCAGTATTAATAGTGGAGGAAGAAACCGGGAAATCACCGGAAAGAACCACCGACCCAGGAGAAGCAACTGGCAAGCTTTCTCACATACCCACATTCACCGAATCTTAGACTCGATCACACGCAGACAGCGGTAAGATGGCAGTGATCCGTAACAGACAGCGCTTTAGACCACTCGGCCACTCGGGGCCCTTTACTCTTTTATATTGGAATTCCAGAACCGATCAAACTGAATTTATTTTGGTGAAGCAACCATTTACAAATATTCCAAAATATCGAATGGAATTTACGTGGATGTCTTTAAACAGAGACACATTTATTTGCAATAAGGAAGGAATCCATGATTTAAGAAACGAATTATTTAATCTTACAGATACAAAAAAGTCGATTAATTTGGGGTTGATTATATCATTTCCTGCTGCAATCAAATTTGAATACGACCATAAATACCCTGATATTTTTTTAAAAATTGCTCTTTAGTAAAATACAATATTACAGTGATGATTTAAAACAAGTTATCAAATTATTTCATCACATACATCAGATCATTTTAGACCAAAATACATTAACAAAATCATCATTGAAAACAAAAACCTTATGATGATCAAAATTTGTTTTTATAAAAATTAAAATGAGTAACTTATATAGAGATAATTTAACAATACCAAATTTGAATACGAACGAACATACTCTGATTTAAACAAATTGCTTTTTAGTATAATGATGAAGATTGACTTTTATGAAAACTAAAATGATTAATTTATATGGGGATAATTTAACAATATCTGATCATGACTTCAATAAAGGACAAGAATGTTTAAGCTTAATATATGAATATTGTTCCAGAGTAATTAAATCATGGACAAAAAAAGCCCGCCACCGGTTGTTCTTAAACATAACAAATGATCCATACGGTGGCAGCCGTATTGTATCACCTGGTATTGTTAATATAACGTCAACGTTCGCAGTCAGTCTAGTATGTGATGTAATTGATGGCAGGTATCAAGTAGATCTTTCAAAGTCGAGCCAGACCAGCAAGGACATATATTATATTCATTAAAATCTCTAGTCCAGTCTGGGTATTTGAATATATTTCTACATACAGATCAAATATGATGCATTTTGGATTGGCAAAATTAGGTTAAGTATACATCTGCATATTCTTTTCAACCGCTTCAACAAAAACAAAGAAAAAATGTCCGAATCTAACTCAGACCAAAATATTTTTACCTACAGTGGAGTAAATCGTATTTAGCGTAGCCAAACATAAATAAATGTTATTATCAGAATCTGAATAAACAAATATTATTGTATTATAAATAAATAAAGCGTATAGTTGGCTTCTGTCAATTTTTCCAGGACTTTTGTTTAACCATTACCACAGTCACTGGTCCACCACCTTCATTATCTCTATAATTTTCCCATTGTTCCCTCAACTGACTTATAAAAAAGTTCACAATCTTTATCTGTTCGTATACATAAAATAATTCTAACTCAATTTTATCAATAGTACGCGAGAGATGTACAAACAACTTTACCTGATTATCTCTAACTGTTGCCTGCGACTGAAACTTTGCCTGCTGAATAAACTTCATGAATCTATAATCAAACGGTAAAGTATATTTAATCTCTAATTTCAGTTGTTCTAATGATCACAAATCACACATAATGTTTTCAGGAATAAGATTTTGAGACATATTTATACCGTAATGTTGTGATTTTATAATCGCAGAAATAATAACATTACTATTTTCAGAATTTTGTTATATTATATATGTTTATTTTTGAAAATTTGAATCACAATAATATTAATAAAATAAAGTAATTTTGAATCTGAAAAATAAAAATTTATAAAACACATAATCACAAAACAAACTCTTGTGAAATTCCATATTGCCAAACAACATCCTAGCAAGTTCAGTCATTCGAATTAATCATCATGTAATATCCTAGGGTATCAAAAAACATTCTAGCAGGATCAGAGACTACATATAAACTCATCTTAAGGACAGCACAAACACACAACATTAAGGACAGTAAGAAAAAGCACAAACACAACATTAAGGACAGTAAGAAAAAGCACAAACACAACATTAAGGACAGCAAAAACACCAGAGACAGTGCTCACATGTAGACTTATCTATATTATCTTATGGACACACACACACACAACGCGGCCTTCAATGAATACTGGCATAACAACTTGACTTATCTATATTATCCTATGGACACACACACACACACACACACACACACACACACACACACAACGCGGCCTTCAACGAATACTGGCATAACAACTAAAATAATAAGCAATTGCATAAATATTGTTGGTTATCATATTTCACTAAAATATGGATGATACGTATACTCGCGACTGAAAATGTCAAACGAATAAGAGAATGGTCAGATGATTAAAAAACATTTATTGACAATTTTATTTATTTTTTTTATTTGATAAAGCTATAAATAATTTTTAAGAGAAGCAAAATAATCGTTCTCAGAGAGGACTGTTTTGTAGCGTATTTACAGCAAGTATATAAAAAATCTTAACTACAGTATCGTATTTACACGCAAGCATATTTACATCAATTATATACAAGGCTTCTTGCAGAAGGCACATTTACATATCATCTTACGGACGGCATAAAACACAGAATCTTAATTAGAGTAGCGTATTTACGCGATAGTAACGTATTTACAGCAAGCATATTTACAGCAATTATATTTATAGTAAAGTATTTACAATAACATACTTACATATATTTACAGTAACGGATTTAGAGTAACAATATTTATATTAAAGCATTTACAAAAGTTTCCATCCCTACGTTCAACAGAAATTTGCACACTTCCCATATAATAAACCCAAGGAGTGTACAATTACACTCACCAAGTACCATTGTGTAGAGTATGCAAATTGTTGTTGAATTTCCAGGGTTTGTCAGGGCCCCACTGATAAGAAAATTCTGGCATAATATCATCCCCGCCGGGCAATGTTTACGGTCACGGAATAGAACTCAGGACATCGAATAAGAGAATCCAACGCGTTAGCACTAGACTACCAGATATATATATATATATATATATATATATATATATATATATATATATATATATATATATATATATATATATATATATATATATATATATAAGCTGCGGGTTTTATAGGATATTTGCCAGACGTTGATAAGGTGTTACTTTTTATCGTAATATCGTTTCATCTCTCTGTATTTTAAACTACCACATTGCATACACAACTGAGTTTTGCCTCTGACTCAAGCAACACAGTGCAAACACGGTTTTGGTCTTAGATTCAAGTGTCTAACGCAATAATGTGATAACCACATAATTCGCTTACGCAATATATTTTACAAGAAGTATATCCGAGTTTAAAATTCGATTTAAATATATATTTGTCTTAATTATAATAAGGAAAAAAATTATCCACAATTGAACCTTATAAATTGATAGATTTTATCTTGACATGCTACCAAAATATAAATTTATTTTTCCGATGCAAGATCAGTCTAACGAATAAGGATATAACTAATGGTATTCGTGAAGCTAAAAAGGAATTTTGCAACAATGGTGCGGCTCATGTGTAGTTGACATTCAGAATTGGAAATGCTGTCAGTGTAATGAATAACATACGAGGAAGAGAGATTATTGACTACCTTGATGTTCAAAGATATTTTATTTTAATTAATAAATTTCTAAATATAGACAACGATACTTGGATTTTCCGTGTAAAACGTGATTCTGTCAGGAAGTAGTATTGTCCTCAGTAAATGCTCCTAACCAGGAATATTGACTAGTATTAACAAAACGTATTATAAACGAGGGCAAGTTTACAAAAGTAATGTGATATGATTATGATTTTGAACGTAGCTTTAACAATTTTTCAGCCATATAGCAACGATATTTGCAGTGTGGCCATTTTATAATGATGTCTAGCACTGGGGCATCAAGACGCAGACATATAGCATGATATCCCACCCAGTCAAATTTATCCTGACACCAGGCCCACCAGTCCTAACCACTACCTCTTAATGATGAGCGCCTAGCGAGGCAACTGTTCGTACTATATTTGTAATTATTTGGTATGACTCAATCATTGATCAAAACCACAACCTCTCGCATCCGACGTGGACGCTCTAACGACTAGGCCATAGTAGCAGTACAATTTACAAAAGTCAAGGTGGTGGTAATTGTGTGTTTTTAGGAATTATTTTGTAATTGTTCGCGTATAAATTCACGCTTTGGAGCAGTTGAATCTAATCTGTGGATTGCAATTCTACCTTTGGACCTTACCACGCTGTAAATTTGGTATGTGTTCATACTCCAGTTGCTCTTGTTTTACCTCCTTCAAGTTCACCTAATTCATATAAATATCTTACGGTCTGATTGCCTAGTACTGGTTGAGAGGAAGATTCACGTCGGGGTATTGGTATATATTTTTGTGATTGCATTAAAATGTTTCATAAAAGTTGCACGAATAATTTCATTATTTAACGCAGCTATCACACTTGGTAACCTTACAATCCATTCATGAGATATATCGCCTACTTAAAGTCAATGATATCCAAATAACCGTTCAGCAAGTGTTTTGTTAAATCGTTAAAGGATTGCCTGCTCACGAATAATTTCAGTGTGTTCTCGTCTGATTTTAACGTTATGTTTTTTCATCAACGATAACACTGCACCTAAAACTTCTTTGTCATGATCAACCTGTAATAACTCTGGCCATCATATTCACCAGAATACTTTGCCCACGGAGCTCCTGGTAATTTACCTAACAAAGCAGCGATATTACCACCCGTCTTTGTCGATGAAATAAATTTGTATTTTTTTACCATTTTACACACTTGCCTGTAAGTGAGTGCCTGTTATATTTTGTTATTATTGTTGTTAATCCACTGGTATAGGTGGGTTTTCTACATCGAACACAATATAGATCCATATTATTTAATATATGCTTATAATTGACCTGAAATCAAGAGTCAGTCAAACATCACCCAGCGCTACCAAATTCGATCAGAACAATTATACTTGGCCCATCTGGGTCTGTTAAACGCAATTATTACTTAATCGAATGATGTGATGGCTCAAGTGGGATAAATTATATTTAGTAGCGCCATCTGTTGATGATCAACGATGTTACGAAGCACTTAAAGATTTTAATGAAAATGCAAAGTCGCTGATTCGTCCATATAAAGATAATACTGTTATTGATTTTTTTTACCGATATAGATGACCTTGATGGATGTATCAATAATATTGTAGTATACGATGATGTAATACTGGATAAACAATCAAATCCAGCTAGGATATTTTCGCAAGGCCGTCACAAAAATACAGACGTAATATATTTAACTCAGAAATACACACTAATACCTCAAGTGATTAGGGACAATTGTAATATCTTAATTGTGTTGAATGGAGTAGATAATTATACTTTGCAAAATATTTATTATATCTGGTGCTCAGGGGACATGGGCATGATTAAGTTAAAAAACTTCTTTACTAAAGCACAAGCTTTTCTGTTCGAATTTATAACGATAAATTTATATGACCCAAGAACTAGATATGGTATAGGTCTGGATAAAATCTTTGGTTAATTATAGTAGCAGAAAGGGTGAACGACCAGAGTTGAGTGACCAACACGTAAACGAGACATGCCATAAAATTAAAACTTGCGTCAGTGATGATGTAATAAATTGAGCTAAACGAATTAGAGCAATCTGGTGGCCTGACATCAATTTTAATTTAAAGTTATTGTCTTCGAGATTTCATTTTCGTAGGAAGTTTATTTTTTCATAAATAAGGTCTCCATCAAAATGGTCTGTCCCTGCATCTAACCTATATATCATTTGCAATGTCACCATGCAGTTTCAGGTTAAATTCCCACCCGCGCCCTCTGACTAACAAGGACGACAAAAACGTTATCAGTAAAATATTTAAGAACATCAAAATTACTGATTTTATATGAAACACATGCTTGTAAACAGCTGTAGGTGTTACCTTTTTAATTTGCGTGAAGGTTTATTAAGGTAAAGTCTGAGGAAGAGAGTAATCTTCTCTTAGCTAAACTAGGTCGTGTAGTGTGTCAGGATTGAGATGCTCGAATATGCTAAATTAACAAAAGTCCAATGCGCAGTTAGCACGAAAGACAATATGGCTTTGGATTATCGCTTTCCTCAAGATTTCTTTCATTCTTTAAATACCTATCTACCTTGATTCAGATTACTTTTCATATTCTTTAACAAAAAAGACTTCGCAAACCAACTCATCCCAAATCGAACATCTGCTCTAGGTAAATTTTGAACTGGTTGCCTTCCTTTTAGTTTTGGCAGAAAACTGTGGCCGGTTCTTAATTCTTTAAAAGTCATCAATTTCAATCATTTCTAAAGTTCCTTAAAGTAATTACAAATGCTAGTTCAGCAAGGGCGTATGTTTTCCGTATTAAAGACCAATCATGTATTTTTCCACCGACATAAAGTGGAACAAATATAAATACATCCTGGCATATTTTGTGTCAGTAAATAATCTCTGTGTGTGTGTGTGTGTGTGTCTGTGTCTGTGTGTGTATGTGCAGAGTCATACCAATGATTTATAAAACTGGTAATAGCGGCTGCATCACTTGGCTTTCAACGTTAAGAAGTTAGTATTAGGACTGGTCGGCCTTGTGTCAGGACAATGTCACTGAGTGGGACATAATGCTTAAATGTTGGCGACATAATGCTCCAGTACCCATCACTATAAGCTGCCACACTGCAGACAAGAATGGTATATGGCTGAAAATGTTTCAAAGCTACGTTAAAAATCAAAACACACACACACACACACGCACACACACACACACACACACACACACACATATATATATATATATATATATATATATATATATATATATATATATATATATATATATATATATACCATCTTTGTTATAAGGGATTTACATTTTTACATTATTAAATTGTATATTAATTTCATACTGAATAAATTATTTTAGCAATTTAAAACTTACAAGCAGAACTTCGTAATTAAAGAAATTATGAAAGAAATAAAATGTTTGAATATTATCTTTGATATGTTCTTGTTCAAAAAGTAAATTCCAATGTGACGGCAATATAATTGTAAAGACCAAAACATAAAGAAACATGTTCTTTTTGTTCTAAAAGTCGCATCTCTCTTAAGTTACTTTTCCTCTAACTTCCTAGAAAACAATGACGAACCCACAGTAATGCATTCCTGAATGTTTACAGAGAGGGTCACAAAGCTAGGAAAATGACAAAATATAATTTACTACGACAGATTACGTCAACCCCAGTACTAATGCTTCCTTACATTTATATAATCAGACTATGAAGGTGAGGTGAATTTAAGAATAAGGTTGGTAAAGAGCGAGTTTAATCTTTGTCAAAATATCACGTTTTAGTACCACAAGGTGTAATATATATGGCATTAGCTTGGGAAAAGAAAATATTCATTACGCATTGAATGTCGTTATGCAGAGATCTATGCATTTCGTAAATATTACGATGTAATAATTGTCATTGTGCCGAGTGTTCTGTGTATTTCATAAATATTAAGATGTAGTAATTGTCGTTGTTACAAGAGTTGCATGTACATACTTCATAAATATCAGACGTTTAATTTGTTGTCCCAATTAGAGGTTTAGTATTATTGTAGTTCTTGTTGTAGCTGATACTGATCATCATCATCGTATTCATCATCATGATCATGGTTATTTGTCTGCTGCTGTAATCATCGTCTTCATCGTTTTTTGTGGGTCTTTTTGGGGGGAGAGGGGTACAGTGCCGGATTACCAAATAGAGTAGATACAGACCTAGGGTCCTCCACAGGGTTTAATCCGGCACTGGATGGTTGTCAACAATTGCCAATTGCAGACTTTACAACAGGGATACAATAACCGAAATATAGCACATACTTGTATCCGAAAAAAATTCAGTTTGCATCCTTTTCGAAAAACGAAAATGAAAAATTTCAGGCGGCTCAGTGGTAAGCTTGCTGGACTCGCGATGAAAGGACGAGGGCTCGAATCCCACAATTAAACAACTTTAAATCGACTATTATAGCGAGTCTCTGGACCTAAAATTACTCACGGTGTTGTGTAGTAAAACAGCGAACTAAACCAAACCATGTGAACGCATTGCTGATTTTCAATTACATATAAGTATAAATTTGCGTATGTACAAAATATACATACGTCGTGCAACGTTTGTGCATGGTGAAGGAGTTAAAGCCGATATTATTCGTATTGGTGATCTTATGTCTAAATGCCACTAAAGTGTTGTCTATCTGGCATTTAATAACTAGGACAGGGTAGTGTTTCAGTCTTTCGTAACAGAAACGTTTCGGCAGGAAATGCGCTTAATAATACGCAATCAATGACCATTGTGATTGCAATACAATGATAAAATGTTGACCTCTATATTGTCGAAATTAAAACTACACAATATTTATCATATTAATTGGAGTATGACGATAATAGTTTAAATACTAAATACTATTAAAATGAAATTAAACCCCCCAAAAAAATCACAAAAATAGAACCATCTATGTTCTAGTGAGGGTGGGAGGATGAATAAAATATAATTAACATACTCCATGCTGGCAAAGTATTTACGTTTATTTGGAAGAAGCTTTCGCCTTATATCTCTATGATTTTACTTTTAATGGGTACCATATATCCAAGTAACACATTTTCAAGAAAATTATATCAGCCTTAAAAAGCAGGTGTTTTGCGGCACTTTTTTGATGTGCTAATAAACAGGTGGGGACCCATATCATCACTGTATACTTGCATCATGAGTTCATATGAATTTTATCAGTATAAAATTAAATACTCAATATGAAAATAAAAGCAATTATTATGTTGTCAACTATCGAAGTTTGTGCAATTAATTATGGAATAAAGTTAAATCCATTTATCGGCCAGTTTGTGCATCTCAAAATATTCAGTACTCTATATTTTATTCATCATCACCAACCACCACCACATCCCCCCATCCACCAATACAAGTAGACTGGTTCTTTGGCTACAAAATATTTAGTGCTCGTGCACCGATAAATATTAGACCAAATTTTGCAACCGAACCAGGGGCCCCGAGTGGCCGAGTGGTCTAAAGCTCTGTCCGTTACGGATCACTGCCATCTCACCTCTGCGTGTATTCGAGTCTAAGATTCGGTGAATGTGGATATGTGAGAAAGTTTGCCAGTAGCTTCTCGTGGGTCGGTGGTTCTTTCTGGTGATTTCCAGGTTTCTTCCTCCACCATTAATACTGGCCGCCATGAATAGCCTATCGTGTGCGGAAAAATGGCGTTAAGCACAACAACAACAACAACAACAACAACAACAGCAACCGAACCAAAATATCATAATACAATTATAAGTGCTAAACCTGTGCTAGTGAAATATTCAACGCGTGACTAATTTTGTCAATAGTTCAACGAGTTTATTAACTCAAATGAAAATATTGTCATACATTTGGTACTCTTGACCCCAAATTGTTAAACACGACCTACCTTTTATGCATACCTGTGACAAGGTATGCAGGTATTCGTCTGTACTCAATGGAAGAACTAATAAAAAAGGGGGGGTAATTGGATAGAAGACAATGTAGACAGGGTTAAGGAATACACCAAACGATATAATCTTTAGGAAATGTATGCTGGATTTTTCTAAATAGACACAAATTAGAAGATATAATTAGGAGATTACATTTATTGCGCACAGTGTATACCTTTACGTACAAAGACGGGCTAGCAAGCAGAATAGATAAATTGTACGGAACTTGTTTTAATAAGGATATTTAGAAAAAATCGCAAATTACAGATTTTAAAATTTCAGATAACAAATTAATAGAATTAAAAATTTAAACTTAAAAATACGACTAAATGGGTCAAAGAGTTATGGAAATTAAATAACAAACTACTTGACGATAACGATTTTATTAATTAATAAGAAGGAAGAAGGAAATATAATAGAACAATGGGATAATTTCAAAAATAAAGTTAAATCTATTGCATTAAGATTCTCAAAAAGAATAAAATAATTAAGGAAAAAGGAAAAAGAAGAAATAATTTTGCAATTAAAAAAGGGAAATGAAGAAAGGAAAGAGAAAATTCTGAAAGAAAAATTAAAAAAATAATAAGAGAAGAGGAAAGGAGAGGTACAGTAAACAAAGCGGGGAATTCTCATACTTATATAAAACAGCTAGGGGATTGATTAACGGGAGCAGTTTAGAAGGAAGCAGAACAAAAACTTAAATGTAATAAAAGAAGGAAATAACACTCGATTAACTGAAAATCACAGGATTTTTGATACAATCAAGAAACATTATAGTAAACTATATATAATGCAAAATATAAGTGAGGAAAAAATAAATATGTATTTAAAAGATGTAAAATATGATAAAATAACATCAGAATATATGGACTTATGTGATGGATTTATATTTACAGAAGAAATACTTAAAACTATAATCTCCTTAGCCAAAGAGAAAACACCAGGAAGAGATGGATTCACAGGGATTTTTATAGAAAATTCCAACGTGAGTTAGCGTCGATCGATCTTGGAATCTTTGTTTAATAATATACTTCTTAAAAACGATAAAATGACAGCTTCAGGGGATAATATATTTAGTTTATAAAGGGAAAGGGGATACAAGAAAAAGATTTTAAAAAATCTGGACGCCCATCTTTCTCCTAAATAATGACTATAAGATTTTTAGCAAAGGTCTAGCCACTAGAGTTAAACAATGTATGGGAAGTATAATAAATAAAAATCAAACATGTGTGGCAAAAGAGAATGATATACAAAAAAATATTTTAAATATTAAAACTATAATATAGTTTATTAAAGAGTCTGTGCAAAGAGGCGCCATGGTGCTTCTGGATCAATGGAAAGCTTTTGACAAAACTAAGGAAAACTATGTACAGAAGGTACTGAAAAAATTTGGTTTGGAAAAAATTTCCAAACGTGGACTCAGATCATGTAAAGAGATATAACTGCAAGAGCACAGGTAAATGGAATTAGTACGGAATAATTTGAAATAAAGAGATCAGCGCGGCAAGGCTGCCCTCTGTCCATGTTATTATACGTAATAGCAATAGAAACACTAAGTATAAAGATATGGACTAACACACTTATAGAAGGAATTAAGATACCAAATCTGAGAAGACTTAAAAATGCTCCAACATGCAGATGATTGTACAAACGTTATAAAAGACAAATTCTTTAAAAGATCTAGAAAAAGAATATGAAAATTTGGGTAAAGCATCTGGGTCGAACATCAACCATGAAAAAAAAACAACAGAAATCTTAAAAATAGGAAACTGGAGAGGGAAGCACTCTGGACTCCCACCCATCCCACCCCATTTAATAAAAGATAAGGTCAAAGTCCTGATAATCTGCTTTGGAAAAATGAGAAACAGGAAAAGCTACAAAAAATTAAAGAAAAAGTAAATAAAAGTACTGAAATCTGGGCAAAAACGCCACTAAGTATTGTGGAGCGAGCTAAAGATGCTAAAACTTACGTTTACTCTAACGTAAATTACATTTTAAAATCATTACACTTAAACTATAAAAAGACTTAGATAAAGAAATAATAAATTATGTATAGGGCTACAAACTCCACTATATTGAAAATGAGACAGTGTGTAGGGAAATAAAAAGGGGAATTAGCTTTACCGAGTCTTATGTGGGTACAAGAAACAAATATTTTAAACCGTTTTTTTTAAAACTAAAGCAACCTCAAATATACCATGGGAAGCACTTTATGTATATATTGGTTTGGTTTTAGCAACAGAAACAGAGTAGATACCTTTTAGAAACAACTTGCTAACCAAAAACTTAATAACTGGGAAGAAATAAAACTTATAAAAGATGTGATTATTAAATTTAGAAATATATAGAAATATGTAAGAGGGAAGTTTTAAACAAACTATTAATGGATTTTTGATACGAAAAATACAGGATGTAAATTAAAAAGAGAAAATATTGAGGTGAATTGGATAAACTCTTGGAAAAATTGGTCAGATATTAAATCCTTTAAAATACAAAGTATTATATCTACATAATGTATGGTTGACTGGTGAAGTTGCGAAAAAGAAAGGAATGATAAAAGTAATTCCAAAATGTCCCCTTTACAAAATCAATAATTTTAATAAAAAAACTCATGTCATGCTCGAATGTTAAAGTAAAAGAGGGGAACGGGACGAAATTATAAAATCTATTTCCAAAGCAGACACATGCAGAGAAATTAAATATTATATTTAGACTCAAAATTTAATTTTTTGAAAAACCAACACTTTTTGATATAATTACCTATATAACAGATAATATGAAAGAATGTGGACAAGTTATAGTCATTCGCAAATAATCTGTCTCTTCGAAATAGAATTACAAAGCCAAAATGGTTATTATTTCCCTGATAATTTTTTTTTCTTTTAAATAAAAAATTTTACTAATCATACATGGAATCCAATATACTAACATATTTCAATAAACATTCCTTTTTATTGTAAATTCTTAATAAATGAAATATTTTATAAGTAGACTAAATGAACAGAGAACTGCACATGGATGAAGTAGGAGACAGGAACGCCACCAGGAAAATAAATAAGACACGCCGCTCCTCTCAAAACCAACTTATTATATTTCAAATTTAAAATAAGAAACGACACATCACAAAGGGCTCATATAAATACATTATCCTTTATTTTTACTTCACTATCAGTGCACCATTTCTTATACAAAATTCTAAATTTTAAAATGTAAATAAAATAATCCCTTTCTCCAGATTATGAATATTAATATTTCAATAGAAAAACTAATGGAACATTTGGTCTAATTTGCCGTCCTTATATACACCTATAGCGTGCACATAATATAGCAATACTTAGATAGCAAACACAGGATATATAGACCTTTGGCAAAGGTTACTGAATATAGGAAGGTGAAGTTTGTTCAACTGGTAATAGAATTCAGAAACGGAAACCCGACTTTTAGAAAAAAAACAATAGGGACATAAAAAAATTCCCCACTCAAAACGGGTTATAAAATTCTTTTTCTAAATTAAATACACTTGCAACACCTCAAATTATGGGGGATATACAAAAACATAAAAACAAACAGATGACCCCCCACCAAAAAAAATGTATTCATCTGTGTTATATAGAAGTGCCAAATAACAATCACCCCTGCTTTCGACAGTAAAAGGACCTATTTTAATGACCAGATTTTTCAAACACTGGGGGTCATAGTCGATCAAATGTCTTATCATTTGAACTAGTTTGGAACGAAAAAGTCATTACTCTATGTATTATTTCAGCCTTTAATTATATTTCTGCTTTGTAAATATGTTAAATGCTTTTGGCAAAAATAAGATTCTTACAGACTTTTCTTCACTTTCACTATTTTTTGCATACTGGTCTTCTTTTAGGTAAGTAAAAAATAATAAATTATTGTATTTCAAACCAAACATCTATTAGAATGAAATATTTATTCTAGCTAAAAGATAAATTATATTACTGATGGTTTTGCTACGCCGTGCAATGCTCGATGCAGATGATGGCTTTTGGGCATATGCAAATGAAATTGAATCTGTTTGGAACGTTGATCTTGGAACATTAAAACCCCAGTGTTACCAATATATATTCATGTTTGAATCCCATTGAAAGAGACTTAATTCTGTTCGCTACTATAATGTCTTTTCCATCCCAAATCTTGTCTTTGATAAGGATCTACTACGTTCTACATTATGTCATCACTGTGTGCCCTGTGTGGTGTCTGATTCTAATTAATGACGTAAAATGGTCTTCATCTATATATATATATATATATATATATATATATATATATATATATATATATATATATATATATATATATATATATATATATATATATATATATATATATATATATATATATATATATATATAAATTAAGGTATTATTATTCGACTTAAATCTGACGTCCTCAGAAAAAAAAAAACACGTGTGATAATTTTTATGACCATGACCACGTTTGGAGTATGCAGATGTCATATCAATCGTTTGGATTTAATACTACTCATTTATATTAAAGGGAAAAACACGACTCTAATTAGAGGCAGGACGAATTGATGTTTGAAGTTAAAATAGTCATTTTTATGTAAAATATTTATTTATCGTAGAATAGCTTTGAGTTATATGATATATAAATTTCTAACGATAAATTCATTTTTTGCATTGCATTAGCTGATGCATTAAACATTTTTGCACTACAAGAGAATCCATGCTTGGTTGTTTCATATAGCTGAATTATTTTGTTTATATGCGTAACATTTTACATAGTTTAGTTTTATTTCTGGGGAAATTGAAATTAATAAAACTGTGGGATATACAATAGCTTTTTAATCCTATGTTTTTGGTGAAAATGGCGTCTGAGCATCACGATGACTTTGTTGTAATAGTAGCTATTTGAATGTCAGTAGGGATCGGTTGTTATAACAAATATGTTTAATGTCAGTAGGGATCGGTTGTTATAACAAATATGTTTAATGTCAGTAGGGATCGGTTGTTATAACAAATATGTTTAATGTCAGTTGGGACTGGTTGTTACCACAAATATTTTCAATGTCGTCATTGGGGATCGGTTGTTATAACAGATAATTTCAAGACGATTGGTCTACGTTTGTGTTGTTTTAACAACTATTTTGAAGTGCATGGACTGTTTTTCTACACATGTTTGGCTATATATGTTTTTCATTTTTGGCCAGATATGTTTTTCATCGTATTTTCTTCCGGGGGGAATTGGTTGGTTGGAACATTCCACAGTGATTTACATTTGTGGTGTCTACTTACATTAATATATATTATTGATCTTGGTGTATCGTATTTTTCATTACTGAGGACGTCGGGACTCTATTTCGCGGACTGGAAATTCTTAAAATGGTTATAATACTAACGATTTTGAGTAAGATATATGCATGGAATGATACTTTTTTTTCTCCTCTGGTTCAAGACTATCATTCAAAAAACTTACCAGTGGCCCCGGATCTAATGTGCTGTCCATTACAGATCATTCACACATCTCGCGTTTGTCTGCAATAGGTCGAATCTAGGCTCAACAATAGTGTGTATTTGAAAAAGATTACCAATAACGTCCATAGGGTCGAAGTTTCGTTCGGGTTCTTTCCCTACCAATACAGTACTAGCCTCCATGTTTAGCTGATCATGTGCTGAACGTGACGCAAAAACTATACATAACAAACATACATCTATTTATTAGCAACGGAAACATTTACCTAACATACTTTCAGCCTAGCATCATTAGCTAGTCCTTAGTGCTGTAACATAATGTGCCGAATCAAGTTTATAATAGTAATGAAATTTTGAAGATCTGCAAGATTTTCTTATTTGAAATATGTTGAAGTATTGCTGACATTATTGTATTCCACTGCGATAACTTCTGATATTAGTAACGATGAGAACCCTTTCTAACAAATAGCTAACAAGACAGACAATATTGATGGGATATTTTATAAAGGGGAGTTATATCTATACGACAAGCAAGCTGAAGTAATCAAGATTGAGAAAATTTGAAAAGAAAGAATAACTGACAAATATATATGCTGGTAAAGTGTTAAAGATATGAAGATATGAAGATCTTTTGGGGAATCGTAGGACAATGTTGTCTCAGAGAGTCAGTCCAGACACACACACACACATACACACACATCTACCTACCTACCTACCTGCATGCATGCATGCATCAATACATACATACATACATACATACATACATACATACATACATACATACATACATACATACATACATACATACATACATACATACATACATACATATATTGAAACTTTTTTCTCACAAGTGGTCAAGCCACAAGCGATATTAAAAAATATTTCCACTTCTCGACGGAAAAGTATATTTGTTAACTGGAAATTTTAGAGGTCCCACACATTTACAGTTTTAATTTGTCCCATTATAAAGTTCCATTTTCAACAAAATCCTTCTGTTGCTTTTGCATACGTTATATTAAGTTCCATGTTTTATAATATGTATATAGTTTTGTATGCATCTAGCTTTCCGTACTGAGGCTGACCCGAATTATGCAAGACAAGTATTTTAGTTAGAAACCTGGCTTCACTCTTAACATTTTGGTTAACTTGTCTGATGCTTAGACATATTATGTCTTCTGACCAGGTAATAGACTATGTAAGCAATGAGCACACTTAGGAGCTGTTACCTAACTGTGATAAATAACATATTTTATTAATAAAATGTACTCTCGTACTGGTATTAAAAAACTAGGTATATTCCAATTGAAAATGAAAATGAGCATTATTGATTCCGTACTGGCAAAACAATCAAATGTTTGTGTGAAGTTAATTCCTAAATGTACTCTATTTTTATACATTAGATAGATACAGAACGACGTCATCAGCAACCATATTTATGGTATATTGGAAGATTCACCATTGAATTCATATAGTGTTTGGAAGTTGAAATCTCATGATGCTGTTACAAAAAATACATGCGTATATCTTCTATAATAAAACACAAATAAGGCTTTCTGTTAGCAACTGTATTTATAATTTGTAAGTTAATTTTTGCTTTAGCGTGCCTTGTTCAAATGGTCAGTTTTGATGGTCGCATATAGGAATAACTGCGATACTATCCATGGTCTAGGTAATAAAGGCAGAAGGTCGTTGGCTAGTGACCTTGAAGGGAAGCATCTGTTTTGTTTTCTTAGGCTGCTAAATATCTTCAGACAAAATGGTCTGCATATCTACTCATCTGACAAAGATAATCAAGCTCAAGGTAACCTAGATCAGAGGTATATGAAATATTGTCTTATAAACATATCAATGTTGCTGCATTACTTAGCAGATTTTAAATTAAAACCAGATCATTCCATATATTGCCTATATTCATAAATGTATACTTTATGATTAAGGATCTAGACATATTTGTATTTCATATAATTTTGGTGAAACAAGTTCACATACTTCTAGTCGTAGCGTCTTATTTTTAAAAAAAGTCAAGGTTAACGATGAAAATTTTCACACATACAGACCGATCGATGAGCCACGAATTAAAAATGATATTTAACCTTCACAAAATTGGCAAGGCATTTTTTTTGTGCAATCAGGTTGGAAAATTTGCATAACAAAATGATATAAATCATCCACTTTTAGTTTTCTACTTTGTCTTATATTATGTACCTGAAAGTCAAATTACTTTCACAAATATTATTCAATTTATGAGATAAAGAAAGAAAAGCAATTAATAAGTCAGATAAGAGAAAGAGAGCAAAGTTATATATAACCAATGGAAAATATTCTGAACGTAAAGATTTGGCTGATAAGTCAATTTACTTAAACATTGTACAATCAAGGGAAAAATAAAAAATGTAATGGGTTTATGGAGATCACGTAGATGACTCATGCCACTTAGATATTGTATATTTACAATTATATCATTATTTTAATAATGATAATGCATATATTAATACATTGATATATGTCTTTTCAAAATACACTTGGGCTAAAAAAAAATGTAAAAAGGGAGATAGCATGCATGATATCTTTAAATCAATATATGAAAAAAGAAAACCAGAAAATTCCCTAAACGAAAAAGAGTTTCATAATGTAAAAGTTAAGGAATTAATAGAAGTCGAAAATACTAAGTATTGGTCCACTGATTTAGACCAGATCAGCTTCTTTATTATGTTCAGATTTTAATTTTGGTTTTCCAAAACAGATGCGTAGATACGGCCTCCCACTCTGTTGGTAATTGGCTTCTCTCATATGCTCTATCTATACTGCGAGGCTTTCAGTGCTGGGTGGGCCTTGTAAAATAAGTTATAAAGTTAATCTCAGTACAGTATATTCAAAATGAGTTTAAATTAAGATCGGAGGATGTGTGTTTGCTTTTAATCTCCTGTTACTTGGTGTATGGGATGTGTTGAAAACCCACTGATCCTGCTGTTATAGCAACTATGTGGATTGTCAATAGAGGGTCTGTCGTTATAACAACAATTGGAGGACAAGTGACTAGGTATTTTCTCATTAAAAATGTGGCGATTTTTTTTTGCCTTTTCTCCTTTGTCCGAAGAATTGTAAGGTCAGTGGCCTAGAAGATTTTAATTCATAAATGTTTTGGTGTTCAGTTGCAAAGGTTTTTCCAATAAATATTTCACGACTATTTGTCCAGATTTTCATAAAACTTTTGAGGCCAGTGGCTAAATATTTTTTTTAAAAATTACATTGTTATCAGAACTATTCTGGCGATCACTTTCTAATGAGTTTTTGTTCTGGTAATAACATTTTAGAAGACAAGTGGGTCAGAGTTTTGTTGCTATGAAAAGTATTTAGAAGACCAGATGCGTACATTTTCAGGATTTCTGAATGAATTTGGTCTTTAAAAAACTGTATGAACAGTCCATATATACTACTTCTTGTCCAAACATGACCACGAACATTTCGTCGGAAAGCTGTTTGCAATGATAGTGATTGTAAAAGTGCTGTCTAAGGAGGCTATATCGTGTTTCTTTTGACACGTCAAAATCAGGATAGTTGTTTTCACTACAGGACAAAGATACGACTCTGCCTTTGTTTATTATCATACATTTGTCTCCTGCCCATCCCATAGTAAATACTTGAAATCATGGATCGATATTTTCTGAAGGTACCATGTACATTTAAACTCTTCTTCCTTCGAAATTAGAAGAGTTCTATAAAATTTAAGTTGAAATAGAATTGTCATCCACAAACAAAATGTTTCTCTATTGAATGGAAAATTCAAGATTGATATTTTAAAAATAATAATAATAATAATAATAATAATAAAAATAATAATAATAATAATAATAATAATAATAATAATAATAATAATAATAATAATAATAATAATAATAATAATAATAAAACTTATAATAATACAACGTTTTACTACTCTTTGTCTGTCTCTAATAGGTCAATTTTTCTGTTCTTTAATTTGTGAATCCATGTAGTCACTGGCATAACTACTAGTTTAATTCTTCATGTTACTACCGAAATGTCCACTAGTCAGTCTATCAAGCTGTTTACATACATACCTGCCTATATCTATCTATCTATCTATCTATCTATCTATCTATCTATCTATCTATCTATCTATCTATCTATCTATCTGTCTGTCTGTCTGTCTGTCTGTCTGTCTGTCTGTCTATCTATCTATCTATCTATCTGTCTGTCTGTCTGTCTATCTGTCTGTTTGTCTGCCCCTCTCTGTCTATCTATCTATCTATCTATCTATCTATCTATCTATCTATCTATCTATCTATCTATCTATCTATCTATCTATCTATCTATCTATCTGTCTGTCTGTCTGTCTGTCTGTCTGCCTCTCTGTCTGTCTATCTATCTATCTATCTATCTATCTATCTATCTATCTATCTATCTATCTATCTATCTATCTATCACTCTGATATCTGTCTATCTACTTTTTCAAAATGTTGCTTTATTCTTCTGCAGTTGAAATATCACATTGACCTTTCAAACTTTTGCCTTATAACAAAATGTATTATTGGACGATGATTCTTGGCCATTTGTTGTTGTTGTTTCATTGGTGATAACGTGCAAGGAATCTGGTATTATTTTAAATTCGGTGATTTAATTTAAATTAATTCACCTTATCAAACACGAATTTGTCACTCAATAGTGTTTTAATGTGTTTTGCTTTAAATGGATTTTTTGTTAGCCTAGAATGACAATATCTGTTTGACCTGATAACGATTCCAGTCATTCTTAAACGTTCTTTATCTATCTGACCCTTCACTAGTATTTCTTGAGCACCCGATTATTTTGGGATTGAGACAAAAGTTCACCTTCTTATATTTCATACACACAATGACAAAATCTTCGAGGCATACAATAACGTCCCTCAGATTCGAATCGCAGATACACCTTTAAAAAGATATTGGTGTCAAGGAATGTGAAAATATACTTCAATACAAAATAATGTTTAAAAAATCTGCTTGCGAGTGATTTAGTTGCCAGTGAAATTTACTTTTAAAGGAGTAAACGTGTGTGGCATTGCATAAAGATAAACTGTTTGATTGATTACGTAGAGAGAAAATTAATTTTTTGTTTAAAATATATGACTGTCTTGGTTTGACAGAGCCAAGCACCTTCTAAAGCAGACGGGTACACCAGATCGATCTTCTTCTCGTCCTCTGAACATGGCGATGTCATATACGAGGTTAAAGAAAGTGCATTAAGGTAAGCTCGGTTCCATCTCAGACATCGGTATGATCCTTTATCTTTTGTTTCTTGTATTGCTAGTTTAAAATACATGAGATAAATAAATGCACATTTTATAAATTAAGTCAAATTCCATGACTCTGCCGCGAAACAAGTGATAACATTGTTTCCTTAACACTTAGTCTGTATACGCAATTCCCACAATCCTTCATGCTTTCATAGCATATCAGGAAAACATCAAATAGCCTAAACAAAATACCATATAAAGATTATCTTAATTGACAACATTTAAACATGTGTGAAGTATCGTGAATCAGTTTGGAACCTTAATATTCAATTCTAATTACCAAATATTGGAACGTTAGGGTTGCAAGCTGAATATGAATAACATATATGAAGTTAGTTGTTGATATTGAAGACTGGCACCATTAATTTCGTATAAATGAATCGATTAAACAACGATGAAAAATATAGTCAATTTGTGGTGAAGCCTTGCTAACTGGGAATAATATAACAAAATCATGTAGTGTCTTTTTTATTTTTCATTTTCAAACCGAATCGCTATTATTTTCAAATACGTAATCGCACCATTATTCAGAAGACTGGTACATGTACTCTTTCAATCATTTTAGAATTTTCACTCAGACTCAGTATGGGGTGTGTCTTTAGCAAATCAACCATAGCACCGAAGGCAATTGAATCTACAACAGCAGCCAAATTACAAGCTCCCACCAGAACTACATTAGCCAGACCATCCAGTCACGCAACTATTGGTACCATTACGGACGATTTCTTTCCAGTAGAGGCGACATCGAGATCTGTACGCACATACGATAATGATAACATTAGAACATTAAGCTCCTCCACGAGAAAGACTGATACAAAATCTGCGGCTGGAAAGGTCTCGATCACCAACGTCAATATACGTCCACGTTCTGAAGTAACATCCGTTGCAGCCAGCGCCGCATCGAGATCTGTGCTCTCACTTGACAACGACAGCATTAGAACATTAAGCGCCTCCACAAGAATGACTGATACAAAGTCAGAGGCTGGAAAAGTCTCGACCACTAAGATCAATATACGTCCACATTCTGAAATAAAATCCATTGGAACCAACTCTGATCTTACGATTGAGGAAGTAGATAGCGATCTTGAGGACACTTATAAAACATTAAGGTACGTTCACGACAGGAAAAGACCGTATTCCGATTATTTGCTTTTAATGCGTAAAAAGACTTTTGTGGTCAAAAATGGACATCGGGTACATCCTTCTTCGGATAAACTGCAGTTCATACCCTCTGTTGACACCGATAATAGACATGCACGACGCATGACGCTCACATGATTACAGATACTTTACATAGCTTCAAATTATTTGTTAAATATTTTATTGATCTCGTCGAAACTCAGGAATTCGGACTATAAAGTTTCATTTCATACGGATCTATATTTTTCTCTTTGAGTACAGCTTCTCCGCGGTCAGTAATTTCGATGGCAGAAAGTGTTAAAAGAAAATGAAATGACATTTTTCTTATTGGGGCAAGGTAGGCCTCTATACATTTTAATAAATAATATATGCGTCGCTAGATGTTTTTATTACAATTCTGATTTATATAATGGAGGAAAAATACAATTTGTGCAGTTTATTTAAAAGCCAGTCATATTTAAAGTTTGGTATGAAAATATCAACGAGAGTTGCCTGAATAGAAGGATCACTTTGCTTATAATGTTAAGTATGATAGAAAATACCATTATTGTTTAATGATAGCATAAAAGTACAGTTTTGATAGTTATACAAGCTTCGCAAAAGGCTCGGCATCTATGAGAATATTTCATTATATATATATATATATATATATATATATATATATATATATATATATATATATATATATATATATATATATATATATATATATATTAGAGAGAGAGAGAGAGAGAGAGAGAGAGAGAGAGAGAGAGAGAGAGAGAGAGAGAGAGAGAGAGAGAGAATACTTGGTAACAGCTTGGAAACATAAAGGTTCAGAAACGTAAAGACTTTAACAGACCCTTAGGGAGAAAATTAAAACAATTTTCAAGGATAAAACATACACTTAAAACAAAATCCAGAAGGAAAAATAATTATATAGACTGAGATTTGCAAGAGAACTAATATGCATGTACAATGATGCAAACGAAAGAAAGAACAAAGAAAAACTAAACTTTTTAACGAAATTCACTATATTTACATATCAATAAAAGATTATAACAAGATTGAAACAAGATTAAAATATAATTAGGAAACATGGAGTCCCGTGAATATTAGTGGTTGGTCTACTTATGATCTATTGCATATTTGGCTTT
The DNA here is from genome assembly GCA_016746295.1 of Potamilus streckersoni. NCBI lineage: Eukaryota > Metazoa > Mollusca > Bivalvia > Unionida > Unionidae > Potamilus > Potamilus streckersoni. The sequence continues at coordinate 187,878 of JAEAOA010000880.1, forward strand.
TGTGGTTGTTCAACTTCTACCCTAAATCCACCACATTCTTAAAGATATTGGACTGCACACGTGTTGCATGTCTGGAGGGAGACGACATTTTCATTAGGGCATCCCAATGATTGTTTGATGTCGAAGAATTACTCCTATTGCGTTAATCTGTGGGAAATGTTTGCAGACGATACAGCTTTGGTGGCGCTTACCAGTTATTATGTACTTTTGAGAGGGTGATGTATGTAAGGTGAAGTTATTTGCATTTTAAACATGCATAGTGGAGAGAATGTTGGCATACCTATATACTACTTTCTTGTAACATTGCTGAAATTTCTTTGGATATTATACTTTTGGAAATTTTAAATTATCCTAGGACACTGATAACTAAAATGACTGCTCCCTTGTGCTCCAAATATCAACCTGAATTTGTCTAAAGTACACTATTCTTGGCTGCTATTAAAATATGTCAAATGAATTTTGCCAAACTTGACAATACCAGCTTCTAAAAGTGCAATGAATGAATAACCATATACATAAAATGTAAAAAAAAGTTATCGGCTCTATTTTTTACAATTTATCTCTGAAGTTCGAGAAGTGAAAATGAGCAAGTAGAGCTAGCACTTTTTTGAAAGGTGCACATCTAGAGTAAGGCCAAGCTGTATACTCTCTAATCCATATTACATCCATCAATCATACATCAAAATAAAGGGAATCATATTACAGCCATCAATCATACATCAAAATAAAGGGAATTACAGGTTCTTTGAACAATACCTAAGATATACAAAGTCACTTTTAAATAGACAGTATAACTAGTAAGGAAACCCGGGGAAACTCTTTTTCTTTAAAATTTTAACCCTATACTAAATATGAAATTGTAGAGCGCCACCATTTGCCTTCCCAATTGTAATCACCATGTTTCAGGGGTCCGATTCGAGTTAATTTGGGATTGTAACTGGTTATATCTTTAACGTTTAATGGTCTTCCGAACGCAATCATAAGGGCATGAAAGAGCATGCGCATAAAATGGGTCTGAATATTCGATTAGGCACAAATGTCTTCGTATGATCTGTTGTAGTTCTGAGATGACGAGGTGGTACATTATGATTTGTATTGGCTTATTTGGTTTTGTAGTTTAGGAGAGTGCTTCTATCGTATACTCCAGTTTTAGCAATGGATCTGGCATATTTTCCTTATTGTATCTCATCCTTCTAAGTGATATATTGAGCATGGTCCTCTTTTAAAAACATTTTGGATTGGAGTAAATTCGTTTAATTCGAATGCGAAGATAGCATGCGAGGTTATATGGTATGTCTCTTTTTATCATACCTTCATAAAGGGTGGTTTTGGCATCAAAGCTAGTATTTGACTGGCTTCACAACCTTGATCAGAATTTAAGATTTAGGCATACAGTTTTGGCGAACTAGAAGATTTATATTGTTTATCTTCAGTGTCAGCCGGCTTTTATATAATGTCATGCATGAAACTGCACGAATATAGGGGTCAGTGAGGTGCATCATCAAATTCTCTTCTAGACTACCCACTACTATTCTGGTTCCAATTTTGTGCCCATTACACAGTTCGTTTAACTTATGAGAAATGATACTTGTTGGAGGGGAAGGATGGGGTTGATTATCCCATGCTACCTTGAAAGCTTGAATGCCATGAATGCGGACTTCCACATTCAGAATGTTTGAATTAAAAAGGGTTGGCATCCAATGTAGTAGAATTTTACTAACCATGGACTAGGTCTATTACTGGCTATTAATCTTTATTTCCAAGACGGTATGTATGTATGTATGTATGTATGTATGTATGTATGTATGTATGTATGTATGTATGTATGTATGTATGTATGTATGTATGTATGTATGTATGTATGTATGTATGTATGTATGTATGTATGTATGTATGTATGTATGTATGTATGTATGTATGTATGTATGTATGTATGTATGCATGCATGTATGTATGCATGTATGTATGTGTGTGTAGGTAGTTAGGTAGGTAGGTAGGTAGGTATGTAGGTATGTATGTATGTATGTATGTATGTATGTATGTATGTATGTATGTATGTATGTATGTATGTATGTATGTATGTATGTATGTATGTATGTATGTATGTATGTATGTATGTATGTATGTATGTATGTATGTATGTGTGTGTGTAGGTAGTTAGGTAGGTAGGTAGGTAGGTATGTATGCATGCATGCATGCATACATGCATACATGCAGGCAGGCAGGTAGGTAGGTAGATATGTAGGTAGGTAGGTAGGCATGATCAGTTCGAAAATTGTATTTTTAAATAAATTTCACTTTTAGTTAGGAAGATAAAGCCTTTAAGAAATAAATATAAACGTGAGGAATAGCAAATTAAAATAAAAACTGGAACAATATTTTCTATTTTATTTCTTTTTTCCTTGAATAAGTTATTGAAAAATTAGGTGCATCACGCTTTGCTTTTAAAACAACCAATTAATAAAACAATTCCTAAGGCAGTCTCCGTCAACGTACGTAGTCATTAGCATTATCTGAAAGTTTACAAATTGCTGTGTATATATTAGACCGAACAAGGAAATTAAATTAAATCATATACTGGAAAACTAAATAAGAAGAAACAAAAATAAAAATTTGATGTCTAATTCTCTCATGAAATACTGAAAATTGCAATTTTCCAATTCCTTGCAAACTACTCAATGCTTAATTGTTTGGCTCAATGCCAGCATTATTTCTGGGTCAGATCGAATCTGTCTTTAGTTGTAGATTTTTTGTTTTAAGAAAAAAGGTCTATCGAAATATCATGCGACTACATTCTGATAAAAGGTTATTCATATCGCATATTTAAATGAATGGAATGAAAGTCCCCCCAAAAATATCAAAATAAATATCCTTTCCTAATCTTCGATATAAAGAAGAAAAAAAAACAGTAAGAAGTATTTAGTATATCTAATGACGTTCGCATCAATAGGACGTCTACCAGTATCTATATTGCAAGTTTCGTATTGTGGAGAAAATTTTTTGACCGGTATTTGTTTTGGCGGCTTTTTAATTACTTTTAAACGTGGCAGCATGAACTTAAGTAATTTAATGTAATACAATATTGCTACTATTGACCCTCACTTCTTTTTCCACATGTTTTTAAGACACGTGATTACTATTAATTTACAATTGGGGCATTAGTCTTATTATTAGGCCTATAACAAAAATTATTTCAAAGAAAGATATAAAGGAAGGAAGGAACGACAAGAAAAAAGAATGAAAAAGAAAATATGATGTCACGTACGCATTTCTGTTATTATCGTCAGATGTATTTCTATAAAATCCAGCAAATAGCGCAACTTCTGGCATTATAATACCATCTCTATGTTATTGACGGATGTATAAAATGATGCCAATTTACTACTCTTACAGCAGACGTACTGAATGAATGAAAAACAGAAAATACACTGTTATTTATTCAGTCAAGGTAATTAGCCTATAACAAAGGTCATATATAATTTCGGTGCATTAAATATTAAGGAATATCATCATAAAAGTAACTAATAACTAAGTAAATAATGCAATAATGCATAGTTTTTATTTAGTGACTAAGTTAGGATCCGAACAGCCAGTTGGGTGAGGCAATGCACTCTAGTGACATCACTATTGTGATTCAAAAACCAATTTTTAAGTCAGTTGCCCAAATCCCCCCCTCCCCGCACCTCCTTTGTGAAGAATGGAGTGGGTGGGGTGGGGTGAAATAATAGTACCCTTCCAACCACCTCGCGTCGTCACTGTTTGAATTTGTAATACAGGTAGGTAGGTAGGTGCATAGCTCAAGTTAGGTTCGCGATAAAGAATTACGCATTACAAAGCACGAAGGCACTGGCTAGCATATTTTACTAAGAACATATGCATACTTTTCTAGCGTTATACATGGTTAAAATGGAATATTACATTTCAGTACAAGTTACTATTGTGGAAACATCTATCGTTGTCATAGAGGGAATTTGTTTTGCATTGTTTGCCCTGATTGTCCTCGTTGTAAGCCAAGTACGCTTCGGCAAACATTCTTTATTCGGTAATAATTTGACAGGAGGGGACCGTTGACCGTGATAATTCATTCGTGGAAATTGTGCACCACGGAACCGATGTTTTCAATGATCGTCTCTCTTCGGAGACGCTTTTTAAATGAAACTTAATTTTGTTTTCTTTGTAACCTTAATAAGTAAACTATTGAGACAGAATTAATGAGACAGACGGACAGACAGAAAAAGGTTCTGTGGTGTTTCAATACAGATGGCAAATTTACAACAAAAATGGCTAATTGTCGAACTGTGCCCTTGTTTACACTAAAAATTATCACTCAAACCTTTTATCCTAAATATAGTCTTTTGAACAACTGATACTTACGCTTTGTTTACGTAACATGAGCAATTACTACATCAGAGTACCAGTCTGATATATAGTAGAGTACCAGTAGAATGCTTGCGCCATCAAGCGAAATAACACGTTTGTAGAAGTGTGTGTGTGTGTGTGTGTGTGTGTGTGTGTGTGTGTGTTGTATTTTTTATGCATCTTGAACGATGTCTCAGTCATGTCGCTACTATGTCTGCAGTGCTGTAATTTATAACGATGTCTAACACTGGGACATCGTGCAGAACATGTAGCATTAAGCCCCACCAAGTTATATTATCCTGACAGAAGCCCAACCAGTCCTAACACAGAGCTCTTAATGCTGGTAAGACTCGGCCGGGATTCAAAAACGCAACCTCCCGCATCCGAGGCGGATGCTCTAACCACTAAGTCCACCGTTGCGGCTGATAGGCGAATACCTTTCTTTTCAACGAAGTACATGCTAAATTTTAAACATCACATATATCCTATGTATTACGCAGTTATATGTATATCGATGTTTTCAGCTTTTTTGACTACAAACTACCCAAAAAAAAACGTTTGTGATGCTAGTAGGCATTTTGATTTAATCATTTGCGCACAAACTGCGCAATGAACTTTCCGTGAGGAATAATTTTTCATAACATTACCATATCACCCCATCCATAGCGTAAAAATATTTTAGACAAAATTAGCACTTCATTGTGTTCATTATTCAATTGTGATTCTTTGTTTCATAATTATCTGTAATTTACTCCATTAACGATATGTCTCATTACGTTAGAAAAAGTCACAGTTCACAATTGCTCACAAATGGTAGTTCTATATCTTATGAAAGTCATATTTGTCTTATTTGCAGCGGTTTGTAGTAGATATTCAAATCATATTCACCAGAATTGGATATCAAAAGTAAGATTTAGTTTTAGACTCATATTTTGTCTCTTACTTTTCTTCATAAGATTAATCTTTGTCTTACTTATTTGTTCTGATTTTCTTTTTGTTTCCCTCCTATTCAGTTTAATTTGGATCTCTTGTTTCTTAAATGACGCGAACTTTATTCAATCTGCAATTAAAACGTTAAAGAACAAAGGAATTTTTTTAAAAAAAAAAGTCATAGGCGATCTGTAAAATAAGTCAACGATAATTTAAAATGGAGACTAATACCGTAAAGCACAAAGGATGTTTTTAAAAAAAAAAAAACACTTAAAACTTTATCTTTTCTTTCCTTTTGGAATTAAACATATTGATAAAAAAATGCACAATCCAAAGTCGTTTTCTTCACCTTCCATTTTCATTATTGTGTGATTGCTATTAACACTGCATGATGTGTCCATATCCACAAGTAAAAACGGAATAAATTTCAGTCAAAATACCAGGTCAAAAAATTTCTCATAAGAAAGCGGGGCGGGTGGTGATTATAAAGAAAGTTAAATAGCCATAAAACTGGAAAATGATGGTACATCGCAATTTGAAAACGAAGTCAATTTTATGTTTCGATCTTTCCATTTGCTTACTTCAGTGTGTACAAGATAAATAATATACGAGCATAATTTATATATATATATATATATATATATATATATATATATATATATATATATATATATATATATATATATATATATATATATATATATATATATATATATATATATATATAAGTTTCCACCTTAAATGTTCATTAAAAAGATAACAATGAACATTGCACACACGAGAGTGGAAATAAACCTTTGAATTGAGTTTTCCACTATCAGCTCATCAGAAACGACTTAGACTGGTCGAACCATCATCCTCAGGGTTTTATAATTCCCGTGCTAAACTAATTTTTACTTGAAATATAACCAGAACGATAAGTGTAGACATGGTTTCCGGGTGCATTATTGGACGGTAGAGATGGATATTCGGATTGAAGTGCATGTTGCACGCGAACATATCCAATATATTTCTTTCCTAATACTTTAGGATTTTATTCGAGTTCTCTGCGATTGCTGGGGTTTGTGAACATGATTTTCTTAAAGCGAGATTGTTAAGTATGATATTCCCCTCTTCTTAGAAAATCTATAGCTGGTGGTGGAATACAGCTATGGTTAAGGCTAAAGGAAATCTGACTGGAGAGAGTGAAAATTGGCTTCAACTTCTTTTATTTTCGAAGTTTGCTGTCTTTTGTATTGGATGCATATTGGTGCCGATGGTCAGTCCCGCTTCCCCATATAATGTTACCATATTTTTTGTATATTGGCAATTAAACATCTGTGAAAATTTAATAAGAGAATATTACAATCAAATCAAACACCTTGAAAATTTCATAAAATTGGAATCGCAAAAATGTGGAATTACGAACGTAGCCAGCTGTAATACAGCTACTGCCTAATATAACACTGACGTTTATAAATGGCTATGGTCTTAATATGTTTTACATTAAAACTTTATCTGACAAAATTATTGTTAAAGCTGCAACATTTGTCCAAAATTATAAAGGTGTTCACGATATATTATGACCGAAACGAAGTCGCTTAATGGACAAGATTTGAATGTCAGTCTTTACCGGGATCCACGTTGAGAACCATTTACAATATGCATTCCATACCGCGCTCATGTTGCAACTGTTTTATTTTCTGTACGCTTTTTTATCTTTCATTTTGACATAATTCAGATTCTCGTACACATCTAAAATGGATATATCCATATATACATTTTTGCATTTAGTCAATAACGTGATATAGGTTGTCATAATTATCGAATCTTTCTCAATTAAAACAAATTCCGCAGAGGTCTGTTTCCTCTGTTCTCATGGTTGTTAATGCACAGTGTTTAATAAAGATATCTTAAATGTACACTAAGAAATGACCGTCATTATGAAAAAGAGGGTGCTCGAAAACATGCAAACCCATTGAGAAGTTTTACACAATGAATGATTCGATAGTTTCAGAGTATGAACGTTCATTTAAATTTTTGGATTTATTTGGAAATATAATACCAATAATAAATCGTAAAAAGATATTAAACTATTGAACGTTCAACGAAGAAAACGAAAGGTCACGACTCCGATAGGTTGTGATACTTGGGCCTCACAACTTTTTGACAAAACTATTCAATGGCTCAGTGATCAAGAAACTGCTGTTAATTAAATCGGGAGATTGTATATACTAAGGGCAAGGGCACCATGGGTAACTTTTCGGGAGGCGGGGATTGAGACAATGTAGTATTGAAGTTTCGAGGATGTAACAAAGACACAAAATACAACCGATTCCGGTATGAAGCGGTCGCCGGTCTTCTTGGCCATTGGAAAGATAGAAAGATCAGGTTTTAAAACAAAGTGACAGCCAGGGGTAATTAGCTTTAGATTGCGAAGTTAAGATATCTTGCTTTAGGTATGCCATTTTATCGAAAGAAGGATGGGAAGATTTATGGAATTAAAGTGTGAGTAAGAAATAAATATAGGCAATCTGAATACTTTCTGTTGAAATAAAATGTAGATACACCAAAGTAATGATTTTGATAACCTCCAACAGAATTTGAAAATCATGCCTATATGTAACAGACATTAATATGAATCATGGCTTATCTAATTGTACATTTTCTTCCATTTTTATTTAGTCTTTCGAAAAATTGGAATCAGAATAAGAAGCGGGTTCCGCCAAGCAATCCCAATACTCCCGAACCCTGCGATCCTGATCATGAAGAGACGGTAGTGGCTGTCGTCCACCCTTTTGACAAACCAGAAGGAACAGAAATTGAACAAATTCATGTCCCTAGAGATATTTATGTCAATGAACTTGCAAGGGAAAACAGGAAGCGGAAAAGACAATATCGAAAGGAGAGAAAGACAAGACATTATGATGACACACCTCGTGTTCCTAAGCCAGGCGATCCGATTGCGACGGATGCGGACTTACAAAGAGCCCGAACACACGGATCCGTTACCACAGTTTCTGTTAGGCCATGGTCTGAGACTAGTATTCGGTCACACACAACGGTCAATTCGGGTGAGTCACGACCCGGTACTACTTCAACACGGGTCACTTTTGCATCGGAAGCCACGACAATATCAGATATTTTCGAAGATCAGGAAAATCTGGAAAAGACTCGATACTCCTCGCACTTTCGTGGTCATCATCAGAGCAAGACAAGTTTGCGAGACGTTACCATTAATGCTGTTTCTACACCGTCTTGGAACAGAAGATACGACCCGTATGGTTTTGAAACTACTAAAGATATAATGGACGATATAAACATAAAGTATAATGTTTTAAAAAATATAGAATCAAGCTATTCTAATGATAGATACATGTATACACTTCATGAGCGACGCCCCATTTCGGATACGCGTTTAAATAGACGGTTTAATATTGGAGGCAAGCCGCCATTGCCGCCTGGGACAGTTGACAAGTTCAAGCCCCTCACAAGCAATGCTAGGTCACAAAGCTATTCTAGACATTTGAATTCAGATGGCGGGTTGTGATACTGAATTCCATCTTTGCTAATTCTTCATCGTTGTATTAACAGATCAAATAGTTTTAAATAATTCTTTTTTTCTTTAGGTATTTACCATTTTTAATCTTGGAAGACATAATATTTGTACAGAAACGATCAGAGGCCAACTGAAACAAAGTAATTAAGTCGTGCTCCCCAGGAAAAGTTCGGAATACTGATTTCCTTAATCGCGATTCCGGTTACTGAATCGAGATCACTGGTTAAGAAACCGTTTTGTCTCCACATGCGCAGCACAAGGTCTCAATCTCAACTAAGTTCGTATATGCGACTTCGAGATAATATCAAATAAATCATGATTTTTACTCAAACTCAATTAAGTCGATATATATATATATATATATATATATATATATATATATATATATATATACAGAGAGAGAGAGAGAGAGAGAGAGAGAGAGAGAGAGAGAGAGAGAGAGAGAGAGAGAGAGAGAGAGAGAGAGAGAGAGAGAGAGAGAGAGAGAGAGAGAGAGATGTTTCTAAGCTTTCAAAACCTTTTTGTATCAAATGATCTCTACGGGGTACTAAGCTGCCGTTGTAATGTTGTTTTAAGACAGATGATCCGGCTAATGACTTGTCCGATAAATCAGACTCCAGATCTGTGTTGATGCCGTTTGACCATTTCTGAGTATGATGGCAGCTAGTCATAAAACTGAGGTAAGGATTGCAGACAAATCAGTTTGCAACATTTAAGTTTACATTTTAGACACATGCCGCTATTTCTCGAATACGGTTGAAGGGTCCATTTGGCCATATGTAAATATGTTTGGCGACCTGTAAATATCATCCGTTTCGTTAAATACTTTGGATATTGATTGTTCTTGTGTCCAATTTAATTGGTAAATTGCTTCAGTAATTAAAAAAATACTTCCAGCTTAACTTTCAAATATTGATGGAAATTAATAAATTAATAAAGAACAGGAAAATGAATTTATAAGTATAAAAACCGTCACCCACCCAGTCTAGGAAATGTGTGTTGTTCAGGACTAACCTTAAAATGTAAAATGTATACATTTTTCATTTGAACTTGAATTTGAATTAATCAATGAAGATGAGTAGAGTCTGTGATTGTGTGCTTTATATATATATATATATATATATATATATATATATATATATATATATATATGTGTGTGTGTGTGTGTGAGTGTGTGTGTGTGTGTGTGTTTTATTCAAAATAATTGTTTTCGTTGTATCGTGGTATGAACCCTAATGATTGCAAGATCATGTGATTTATATTAGTTCATGGTATGTACCAGTATGCTTAGAGAATTATGTGATTTATATTACGATGCGTATTCAGAAATGTGCATATACAAATTTACATACAAAGATAGAATATAAATATTTGATGGATGTGGCCGATAAACAAGTTAAATCACAACATGGAGGATAACTGGAATTGTGGAATTATTTTAAGAAAATATAATAGGATAAGCTTTTCCCCGATAACGTAGGATCTACTGTTATCTATTCAGTATTCTCTCTCTCTCTCTCTCTCTCTCTCTCTCTCTCTCTCTCTCTCTCTCTCTCTCTCTCTCTCTCTCTCTCTCTCTCTCTCTCTCTCTCTCTCTCTCTCTCTCTCTCTCTCAGCAATTTGACATTGTATCAGAATCTGACAACCTACTGCAATATGAAGTGTCAAAATGACCTTAAAATAGGTAGTTAATGTTAATTAATTTATAGCAAGATATTGCGGCGAGTGGAGAATTTAATGAGTCATAAAGTTACACAAACCAGAGCTGGATTAAGGCAGGTATGGGGTTGTGACGGTGCTAGGGCGGTGGTGGGGGTGGGATGGAGGCGGCGGCGGCACCTACGAGAGAGAGGCCCTTTTTAATCTACAAATATACTCTGAGATCAGTCTTTAAATTGTCCTAACATGTAATTTTACCCACCTTTTATTTCTGCTCATATACAAACGCCATATAAATATAAACTTGAATCGGAGAGTCGTGGGTAACAAAACAATCAAAGAATCGGCATTATATTATTCAGCGACGTTGATAAGTGCTACGCCACATCATAACATAATTTTAAACATTTTTTAGATAATAATTAAAAAAGTAAAGATAGTGTTATGACTTTAGGCTCTACGCTATTATGTCGGTACATGGGTGTAAATTTGAAATTTCAGCTTTGTATTTACCTTACATTTATAAATAGAAATCCACTGGGTTTGTGCATTTAGCTGAGTGATCCATTGCATATAGTCAGAGAGTGAGCTCTGGTGACTACTTAATTCTTGCCTTGCAAATAAACGCGAGACAGGTTGGTTTGATCAACGACGACTGAGCTATGCCAAAGTTGCCGCTACTCGCGGCATGGGTTTGATTCCTGCTTTGAACGAGATTATCTCTCTAACCTGTGTGATCTCTGTGACATTATATATCTTTTCTTTTTCATACAAGTGCATATCTAAACATATAATATTTTATTCAGAGTTGAGCGTTTTCTTTTATGGTTGGTATATAGGTTGAAAAGGTTAAGATAGCAAGTGACCAAGTTAAGATCATGAATTAACGAAATCGAAATCACAAAATATAAGTCAGAGAACATGAATTACCTTCGTCCAGGTCACAAATTTGAAAAATCAAAGTAACTCGCGACGTCGAGTTGCTAAAGGTAAAGGCATTTAATTACATTGAGATCACGAGACAATAAATTATAATTATCCCAGAATGAAAATTTCACCGAATGCCAGAGTAAAAAGCTTGCAATATTTTGAAAACGTTCGCTTTAGTTTATACTATTTGTAGTCGATGATTTCTTTTGTGGTACTTGTGGCTTTGAGTCCACTGCGAATTTTCGTTTAAGTAATAAGTCCTGTACTTAGGACATATTAATCCTACACAAATAAATTCTGCCATCGTAATATGAACTTCGTAAGTCTTTTCGTGTGTTTAACACGATGTATGAAACGTATTCTTTTCAATCTTTCACCGCTCAGGCTGAGTACAATTCAATTCAATTATTTATTCTCATAAGCATGTTCATGCTATACTGAACACTCAACAAATATAACATTGTTTTGCATAATATTTTTAAAATTTTGTATTTTTGCTGCTGATGTAGATTTTTGAAAATTATTTTGGGAGTAGAGCTTACTCTATTTTCATCTCATTCATAACTAATTACACAGGGAGATATACATAATGATAACAGCTCTGTATTTATTAATTTAATTAAAAGCAATGGAAAGTTTCCAACATACACTTGTCAATTCAGGGTGGATCGATATGAAAAATCTAATTGCATATAGAAGTAAATGATTTAATTTGTTACTGAATTAGATTTAATTTCAAGCAGTCTTTCTTAAATCATCGTGTGGGGAAAAGATCAACAACACAGCAGTGTCAAAAAAAAAAAATAACAAACAATACGGTCAGACCAAGCGCACTGAGATACAAATTAATACCAATATTTGCTCACCATAGCATATGGTAGAGAAAATAATAATAATAATAATAATAATAATAATAATAATAATAATAATAATAATAATAATAATAATAATAATAATAATAATAATAATAATAATAATAATAAAGATAATAAAGAAGAAGAAGAAGAAGAAGAAGAAGAAGAAGAAGAAGAAGAAGAAGAAGAAGAAGAAGAATGCAGATAAGGTAAATGAAAATAGCTGTTCGAGCTTTGTTTATGTCGCTGTTGTAATTATTGCTGATATCGTTACCATTGCTGCATTATCGACTTCATTGTTGTTACTGATTATGTCATCCTATTGTTGATGCATTTTTCTGTTAAAATCTCTAATGCATACATAATACATATTTTGAATATTTCTCATTGAAATTGTTGAATGTCATTATGCTAATCGTTTGTTGCGAAATGGTATATTCAGTGTATTTTGGATAATCAACTCTAAATTGCACTATATACAAATATTTTGTATGATATAAAATATCTAAACAGTATTTAAGCATGCCATTACATTTTCTTGTCATACAGTATTAACCATGTCTTGCATCTTGTCATACAGTATTAATCATGTCTTTGCATCTCCTTGTCATACAGCATTAATCATATCTTTGCATCTCCTTGTCATACAGTATTAACCATATCTATGCATCTTATTGTTATACAGCATTATCCATGTTTTTGCATCTCCTTGTCATAGAGTATTAACCATGTCTTTGCATCTTCTTGTCATACAGCATTAACCATGTCTTTGCATCTTCTTGTCATACAGCATTAACCATGTCTTTGCATCTCCTTGTCATACAGCATTAACCATATCTATGCATCTTATTGTCATACAGCATTATCCATATTTTTGCATCTCCTTGTCATACAATATTAACCATGTCTTTGCATCTTCTTGTCATACAGTATTAACCATGTCTTTGCATCTTCTTGTCATACAGCATTAACCATGTATTTGCATCTCCTTGTCATACAGCATTAATCATGACTTTGCATCTTGTCATACAGCATTAACCATGTCTATGCATCTTCTTGCCAGACAGCATTAATCATGTCTTTGCATCTCCTTGTCATACAGCATGAACCATGTCTTTGCATTTTCTTGTCATACATCTTCTTTTCATATTCAGCATTAACCATGTCTTTGCATCTTGTCATACAGCATTAACAATGTCTTTGCATCTTGTCATACAGATTTAACCATGTCTATGCATCTTCTTGCCATACAACATTAATCATATCTTTGCATCTCCTTGTCATACAGCATTAATCATGACTTTGCATCTCCTTGTCATACAGCATTAACCATGTCTATGCATCTTCTTGCCATACAACATTAATCATATCTTTGCATCTCCTTGTCATACAGCATTAATCATGACTTTGCATCTTGTCATACAGCTTTAACCCTGTATATGCATCTTCTTGTCATACAGCATTAACCATGTCTTTGCATCTTCTTGTCATGCAGCATTAATCATGTCTTATCCAAGAGTTTTAGCCATGTCTATCTTCTTGCCTCGGTTCTGTCATTGCATTTACTGTATTCCCACTACTGAAAGATCCAGGCCTATACTATAAATTATGCTAATCACCTACATGCTTGAAACATTATAATATGTATTCAACAAATCTATTAATATTATTCTATTCCTGAGTGGTTTGCCTTACTCAGTGTGACCAATGCGGATTACCATTCTCAAAAAATACTGATGTTCAAAATCTACTGCACCCCTTCCACTCCGCACACAAAAATGCGAAGAATAAATGAATGTGATAAATGATAACTATAAATAACCTAACAAATTAAATGCACTTCAAATTTTCATAAACTGTTTTAACTTTCTATTTGTCAACATGAAGTTTTAAAGAGGATAGGATTCCATAAATGGTGCGGTCTTGAAATGAAAATGTTCTCGATGAATTTCAGTACTGTTTAAGTTTGTCGTGCTCTCTCTCTCTCTCTCTCTCTCTCTCTCTCTCTCTCTCTCTCTCTCTCTCTCTCTCTCTCTCTCTCTCTCTCTCTCTCTCTCTCTCTCTCTCTCTGCATCCATTTAAATTATGTATGTATGTATGTATGTATGTATGTATGTATGTATGTATGTATGTATGTATGTATGTATGTATGTATGTATGTATGTATGTATGTATGTATGTATGTATGTATGTATGTATGTATGTATGTATGTATGTATGTATGTATGTATGTATGTATGCATGCATGCATGCATGTATGTAGATATGCGTACTAGTATATGTATGTAATAGCCTTTACAGACTTCCATTGTACAAGTTTTCGCTTTCTTGACAAAACTACTCTGAATGACGTAGGTAGCTACGCGAGGTGGCCTTTGTGAAGAAAGACACCAGAAAATATCAGCGACATTCCAGGCACTTTTTCTCGCATACATACAATATTAGATTTTTTAAGTTAATGATTGGTTAAAACTAAAAATATTCTCGCACTGCTTATTCATAAGCTGGTTTTGCAATAATTTAGCAACTGTTGCTATTTTATAATGTTACATTTGTATTGGTAAGTGATTTACTTATTTTGCATTATTCATTTAAGGTAATTTTAACAAATGACTTCATGAAAAGAAAATATATCCTAAATTATAAGCAAATATAACAGCTTACAGAGCAAACACCATTACACTATACACTATTCAATAATTAATTGCAATGAATTATCTTTATGCTTAAAAAGAAAGATATAAGTCGATATATAAAAGCTTTATAAATTTTATACTTTGAGATTTTATATTTATGGTCTCTTCTCTTATTTAAAGATCACCGGCCACCTATATTGTACAAACGTGTGATATTATTATAGTCATAAACAAAACGCATTCGTTACGTTTGCTCGCCACACAAATGCTTAATTAGGCTTAAAAATCCAGTTTTGTAAATGAAAACAATTATTCGGCAATCTACGTAATCAATCGGTAGTTTTCTCGTGCGAAACACGGAGATGACGTACATTTATCACTTCTAGTCGACAAAGACATTCAAGTGTTTAATTTCCCGACGTAAATGTCAATGTGATATATCTTACGGTCGTGCATTTGTACAGCAAATATGATGTACTGTGTTGCATATGGATGTAACCAAAAGAGTGATGATGGGAAAAAGAACTCTTTCTTTTGCCGAAAGACCCTCCCTGTTCACCAGAGAGAAAAAAAAAGTGAATTCAAACTGTGATATAGAATAGGGTGAGGGGATAGGAAAGTTGTATTATTAATGTCGGATTAGTCAATTTAGCCCAAGACAATTCGGCCAAACTCGAAAATCAATTCTGCTCAACTTAACAATAGTTTGAACAATTTTTTTTTGAAAAAACAAGTAGATACTATGTTTTAGGAATAGGTTTTAGGAAAAAGAAACTGACTTTAAACGAAATTGATATTCTTTCATAGAAAATAATCGTGCTTTGTAACATATATATATATATATATATATATATATATATATATATATATATATATATATATATATATATATAAATTATATATATATATATATATATATATATATATATATATATATATATATATATATATATATATATATATATATATATATGAGAAAAACCACAAGCGGACATATCTTGCTCGTTCTAATTGATGCTAAAATATATATGAATCTGCACAGAGCCGAATTTAAGACAAATGAGGCCATGTGCTAGTTAAATTATGAAGCCCCCTTACAATGAAAAATTCATCGTAACTTTTTTTGGCCAACAGGGGCCCTGTGCTTAAGTACACCTAAGCACAATGGTAAATCTGGTACTGCATCTGCTCAATGACATTCTCAATTTGTCTTCCGGTAAAATTATCAATATATATTTTTTAATCAATAAAACTTAGATAATATTCTCTAGAATATGTATCCATTAGACGTTAAAACAAATAAATTTAATTTTAGATTTCACATTGTAACACCGCTGAATATAATACATACTCAGTTATGAGAGAGAGAGAGAGAGAGAGAGAGAGAGAGAGAGAGAGAGAGAGAGAGAGAGAGAGAGAGAGAGAGAGAGAGAGAGAGAGATGTTGAGAATTTCGCCAGTATTGCTGCTGTATGAAGCTCTTACCAGTTAGTTTTATAGTTGTTTTTTTTCAAGTTTTCTTAGTGTGTGCGCGTGTAAATTGAAAGCTTGTCATTACTAGTCAATATCGTCAATCATAATTGTTCCATTATTCCATACTAATAATAAAGGAATAAGTTTTGTGTTGAATCTGTGCCTCCTTCCCTGCAAGGTACAAAAAAATTATAAACATGCACTTATTTAAAAATTAAATTAAAGAAACTAACCTTTCATTGTTATCATTTATTCCTTCTTTTTTTTTCATCATGCGAAATTTATTAAAGAAAAAAATATACCCACGAACTCCGTGTATGTAGTGGATGCCGGTTTGCGTATGCGTCCTTGCTGTATTGCTTATGTCAAATAACAAAATCACAAAAGAGACGAAAATATCACTCGATTGCTTGAAGGGACCTGCTATTCACGCATGACGTTACATGGTGCAAACTGACCAAGACTGTATTGTATCCAGGTTAATTGTACCACGGTATCTCGCAAATAAAAATCATCATTTTAAAATACATTAACTTTGAGTGCAAATTATATTTTCTTTGCATGGATTACAAAATTGTTATTATAGCATATACTATTTGCCCTGCTAACATAAATTGTGATCACATCTGAGAAACAAATAGAAGCCCCGATGATGGATAAACACAATTTGGAGCGAGCAATAAACTCTTTTCTTAAACTTTCCGACAGGATATCAAACACAAAAGTTATTTTATTATAAAGCAAACAAACCCGAAACTGACTTTGGTATCTTTTAAGTGTGCCGAGTTTTCTTATAAAGTCTGCCGACATATGGAAGTCAAGTTTGGTTCGTTTGGATTCTTTTTAAGTGTGCACATTTTTTTTTTAATAAAGTCGGCTGAGAGAGAAGCTAACATTGATTCCATCGTAACTGTATCAACGGAAATTTTCAAAATAAATTAAAACAATGGAAGTTTTGAAAGCGACACAATCTAGTGCGTTGCGCACGCATATCGAACAGTAAATTAGTTTTTAGAAGTTTAATCTAAATGTTCCCTATCCATGTAACATGTTTATAATGTTTTATTTTTCTACAGCAAGAAGTATAAACTTCGTCTTGTAGGATGGCGTCTTCTTTTGATGGGAAATCGTATCTAAGGGGTAGTAACTGCGTTGTATAAGTCATTTTCGAGTAATTAAAATTTTCTTCTTTATACTTGGTAACAGTTTTGTTCTTTTTGTGCGAGTATAACCACTTTTAATCATGTAATGCAAATCTGATGTAAACAAAAAACTTGAAGTGTGGCCGGTGACTTTTAAACAAACGTAGACTAGTTTACTCATATTTATAGCATATACATGCAGAGAGAGAGAGAGAGAGAGAGAGAGAGAGAGAGAGAGAGAGAGAGAGAGAGAGAGAGAGAGAGAGAGAGAGAGAGAGAGAATGCACTACTAATGTAGAGAGAGAGAGAGAGAGAGAGAGAGAGAGAGAGAGAGAGAGAGAGAGAGAGAGAGAGAGAGAGAGAGAGAGAGAGAGAGAGAGAGAGAGAGAGAGAGAGAGAGAGAGAGAGAGAGAGAGAATGCACTAATAATGTATATATGCTAATTTATCTCCTTAGCTCCTTCCAGGTGTTTTGTGTTTTGTTTCCCAAAACAATTTGCTGCCCATGACCTAAGAGAAAAGAATTGCTGACTTGCAGTAATGGTATCACAAAGGTGGTTTCTTTTATATGTGCAAATGCCAGTGCCAAAGTTAGGAGTAATACAACAGCTTGGTAGAGGTGGGCTAAAATGAAATGATATGTGCAAATTAAATCTTCTAATCACATTTTTAAATAATATTTATCTTCTGTTGCAGTCAATTCATTTAGCTCTGTTGTTTGAATTATATTAAAATGCACTTTTTGCCACACGTACCAAACTTTTGTATTTGCTTAGTCACCTTAAAAAAAAAAAACTGCTTTGGGTGAACGTCTCTGTTCCACTATCTTGCAAAGAATTTTAAATTTTGCTGATATGGTGATGTATCTACACCAGGTATGTCAAAACTCATCTTTTTTATTTATATCTCTTTTATCTTTCATTTATGATTAATGCTCCCTTCCATTATTAATGGTAAGTATAACAGCTAACCCTTTGTTTATTATTGTTTTTACTTCTTATCTTGGATATACAATAAACAAAGTTTTTTTATGATCTTTTCCCTAACCCTCAGTTAGGTATGAGTTTCTTAGGCAGTTTATTTGGTGTAACATCAGCATTTTTGTGTACCCCATAACAGTCAGTGGGAGAAACAAATTCTACATCAGTATCATGGTTCCTGTTGTCAATAAAACACAATTATTATTATTTTTTTTGTACAATTTTTATTATTATTATTGAAATATAATTATTCCTTTTATTATATTATTAGCATTATTAAAATACATTATAATTATTATTATTCAAATAATTATTATTATTGAAATACAATTATTCTTATTTTTATATTATTAGCATTATTATTGAAATACAAAATTGTTATTATTAAAATACAATATTATTCATTTCTATTATTATTATAGTTATTATTATTATTACTTTACATTTTCAAATTCAAAACCTTATTTAATGATGGAAATAAATCTACCCAGTACAAAATACTTGTCATTAAAAAAAAAAAAAAACTACAACAAAAGCAATTCAAGTAATTGTTGAACTAGCAGAAGACCAAGTTGTAAAGAAATGTATAGATTTATAGAAACATTGAGAGTCTGCATCACTTGTGGCACAGAAATGGTTATGGCATGACTGCTATTTCAGTCATTTTTTTGCAACTAGCAGGGTCAAAAGGTAACAATAAATATAGATAAAAAATTTTTAATGTACAACTTTAAAAAAATGTGCACAGAATTAACAAAAATATTGATTATGCAAAGAGTTTCCAAGTAGCTACTGGTAAAAGCCTATAGTAATTATTAAAAACAATAAAAACAAATTCAGAATTTTGAACATTGTGTAAAACTGAAAAACCAATTTCTCTAAGAGTAAATACAATCACCACATTTTTATCAGTTGAAAAACTATTAAACTGATTTAACTTAAATTTAAAATTAAGTCATGCAAGAGATTTTGTCCTAACATAATATAATTTTGGTATCTGCTAAAAACAGCAATGTGTATGACTTAATGTCTCCTTTTGTCTCACTTATACTATGCTTACAAATCCTGTCAAGTAAACATATAGCAGGGAGGTAATTTTTTGACTAAATTTTAAATACCATTATCTCCACATTTTAAGGTGACTGCCAAATGAGATTAAAGTCACAAGTTTGACACAAAGGCAATGCACACTGTACATATGTCACATGTGTGTACACCCACATTCTTGACGCCAGTCATTACTTGAATTTACATTACATCTTTTCATGATAGAGTGCATTAGTGAAATCAACAACTTCACCACTAGCCCACCACCTCTGCCATTAAAAACTATCTCTTATCTTCAACAACTATCACTATGGCTACTACTTTGATTACTACCACCACTGTCTTTATCATTACAGTCAGTTTATATGGTTACATCACAGAATCTCCTTTATAAGCATGATCAAAACCTTTGCCATTGATAATGATCCTTGCTTTATCAATTTATACACTGTATTATGCAACCTTTATGTCAAAAGTGGTAAAATAAATTCAATTTTACTGCAGAATATTAGAAAGTATCTGCATTAGAAAAAGATTATAATTTCTAATATTTGGAAGAGTTGGTACTAAACAATATATCTTTACAATAAAGGAGGGGCCCCAAGTGGCCTAAAGCGCTGTCCATCTGTTACGGATCACTGCCATCTCACCCTATCTTCGTGGTTGAGTCTAGGATATGTGAGAAAGCTTGCCAGTAGCTTCTTGTGGGTCGGTTGTTCTTTCCGAGGATTTCCCGGTTTCTTCCTCAACACCATTAATACTGGCAGCCATGTATAGCCTATCGTGTGCTTAGAAATGGCGTTAGACCCAACAACAACAACAACAAAGAAGGTGCACAATATGTAATTGACAGCATGGCAGAAAGAATTTCTGTATCATTTAAAGATATACAAGCAATATCATTGAAAGGAAACCAAGCAGGTTAATAAATAAATGAATTTAGAAATGAATGTATACTATTCATGCAATAATATTTTTTACCTTTCTTTTCTCTTGTTACGTCACATTTGCCAGCAACTCTTGTGTATTTATGAAGACTGACAGTTTGTCTGATAATTTACAAAACTGAAAAAGCGAAAAGATGGCAGACTTATGTGTACGTTTGAGAGAGAGAGAAACAGAGAGAAAGTTAAAAGTACCACTCCAAAACAGACCAATGGACCAAGGTAAAAAGTGGAATAGTTTAACAGGTATCATATATTTGCTCATCGGTAAAGTCAAATTGCAAACAACTCAGATCCTGGTCTGCTGTAGCACCTGCTGATTAAGGTCTGTGTTGTTTGTTCTACTGATTACTCCTAACAAACTGCACAGACAGATCTGCCAGCGCATTAATCACTGGCAGATCTGGGTCTGTTTAGTTTGCAGTTTTACTTGCCTTATAAGCAAATATAATATTACACAGATGACCAGATCACTTTTTTCTGTTGTCCATGCAATGGTCCTCTGCACTAATTTATCTTTTTCTCCATTTATATATTAAAGATTATGTTGAACACTGTATGCTATAATGTACAACAAACATGACCTGGAGAAATATAACTGATGTTCATTAGCCAAGCATTATGCATGCCATGAGAATATATACTGTAAATACTCATTTATAGGTCCAGTCCAACAGCACAGACCCAGATAGGCCATGGTGAAATGCTCCAGCATTTTATTTGGAGTAATCAGTAGCATAAAAATATAGACCATGATCCACCAGTGCATTAACCAATGTGAGATCAAGATCTATGCCTTATAACATGTGTATATAATAAATAATAGTATATCTATGTTATACATAGTAACTATGACTATATGCATGGCTGACAGGAGGGGGTTCATACAATACCTTGTGATCTCATTGGGTGAATCATGCATTCTCAATTGCTTCATGAGGCAAATATGACCTAGGGACTAAATAGCTGATGATGTTATTTTTATTTTTTTTATCTTCAACATTTACACTAAGGTCTGTGATGTTATAAAATCATAAAGGATTCCCAGATCTAATGGTTTCTGATTACAAAGAATTTTTAAGTAATAACTATCACCAAAAAACTTCAAAGTTATACCCTTATGCCATATCTCAGGAAAACTGTGGTACAGAGATGTCAAGATTCCTTTGTTTATATCCACACAGCTAATTAAAAAAGCTGTAAATCAAGTTTTATGTACTCTGCCAAATTTTGATTTGTAAACCCTGCACAGATTCAAGAGAGAGTCTCCAAAGATAAATAAACCGGGATATTTTTTTCATTTGTCAGATTTGCAACTCAATAATGGGAAAACATAAACATGAATATTTTGTTAATACATGCTATATTATTGACTCTATCCCATCAGAAAATTCCAGATCTGGGTCCTCTGGAAGAACTTTAAAACTGTTAAACATCATGAACCTGTAACTGTCCAAAATAAAAAAATATTTCACTCATTACTAAACCTCGACAATTAGGGACTAAACCTTTTTATAAATCACCAGCTCAGATCATGATCATGCAACTTCCTGCTGCATCTGATAGATGCACTCTGATAGAAATGAAAATCTAAAAAACTCTTTTGAAGCCTGAATCTGACAAAGCATTTTTAAACGCTGAACATTTTTGGAATTGGACCTAAAATTCTGTAGTCGTAGCTAATTTTATTTGCTGTATGCATGCATTTAATGAAAATGCATAGAGATCAGGAAATAAAAGAGTAACTCAATTCAGACTGACATTTTTTATTAACATCTTTCACATTATATGCATTTGATAAGCAGAAAAATACAGTATTTCTTATTTAACATCAAATGAAGAATGAACCATCTTGCATAAGTATTAAATGTTTCCATGTAGGCCAACTTTTAAATTAAATATATTTTAACTTTAGTCTGTAGTACATGAAACATGACTTTGCACTAGACATGGTGCATTTTTACTTTCATTAAGGAACAAAATACATTAAACTTTCTTCAATCTTTGTCTAAAATACTCTCCATTCCGAGGAAGGCAAGAAACTGGATGAATTCTGTGCCTCGACTGTTATGCTGCTGCATGAAACAAATAAGAAAAATTATCACTAAATAGGTAATTGTGATTTACTTTACAGCTTGTATAATCGTTGTCAAAAAGAATGCATCTTTTGCAATCAATGACTGTACATGCTTAAGTATAACAGAAATGGAGTGCAATGCAAACTTTTATATCACCAACATCAGTTAGAGTGACCTATTTATGCCAGTAATTAGTATTTCTTAAGATGAATCTATCTCAACTGGAACATCCACTTCTCTTTACAATGCAAATCAAAACACTATGCATCCTGAAAGAGACTTAGATTTACTTTTAGTAACTGTACTGAAATTAAACAGTTTTGGGCAAACAAATATATGGCTATACAATAAATTAACCCATTCTATCCTGACTACGCCTCTGGTCGTAGACTACAATTGTATCTGAAATACACTTTCAGTCGTAGTTTCACTAGGTGTTCATGTAGCGTCTAGAAACACGTGTTATACATCACAAATACTTGTGTATTTCTTCACCCACAACAGGAAATGGTTAAAGCATGCATGTGCAGAAAAATTTGAAAAAAAAAAAGTGGTTAAAAACGAAACAGCTGATTTGAAAATCGATCGATAAAAGGATGGACAAAAACTCAGATGTGAACATGGATATCGATAGCAAAGGTAGTGACATTGAAGTTAAGATTTTGATGATTATGAAGATAATATTCATTTAATTGATGGTTTAGATGTAAATGAAGTTGATGAAATAGATGGTGCATGACTGCATCCACTTATCGACAGTGATTCGGACAATTACGCTAACTTTAAATGATTTAAATATGATTATGTCCGGGGTAATTTTTTCTCCTTGGTTGTATCCAGGATTTAAATTGATTGAAGGGCAAATGTTCAACACCCAGAAGAATACTGACCTAGTGATAATGTAGACTTCAAAATTTTGACAAAATTTTTAATGATTCAATTTAAAGATTTCCAGGATTAATTTGTGAACAAGTTTTTTTTTCCGAGAAACTGCAGGCTGAAGTACATGTTTTAGATTGTGAACTCAACAGATTGGTTCTAGTATTTAGTTGTGCAGTTTTGGTAAAATTATTATAACATTTGAACTAACAGTGCTATAAACTTCAAATTTGGACCAAAATATTAGAAAAAGAATTATCTTTATTTTATTCCCATACTATTTGGAGCATTTCATTCATCTTCACAGAGAAAAGATTAACTGAAGTGAATGGTATTTTATTTTATATTTTTTTTAAAGCCCTATTTCAAAATACAGCTGTGAGCTTGTACATCAGTAAATTTTAACAAAATATATATCACTGTGTTGCCAATTTTATTACCTTTTCAGAGATACATAGTTTTATATACTTTAAAAGATAAATAACAATGTTACAACATTTTTTGTAAACATGGTGAAGGTCATCACAGTTTTTTCTGCTGCTGCTGTGTGATGCTCTGTTTTACCACAGTGTATTTGGAATTGCTTCTCAGGATAGAATGGGTTAATAAATCCTTATAATGAAAGATAATTTGGAAACAAAAAAATACATTCAACAGGTTTTTGGCTGTAAGTGAGATATCAGCACTTTAAAACTGTTAATGTTATTCTTGCAACTTCTGAATGAAAAAATTTGAAAGAAACAATTTAGTTTTAATAGCCTCAAACTAGTCTTGCTGTTAGTGGCATGTCACAGAGTTGTTGTGATATCAATAACATTATGATCTTTGGGCATGATGGAAGTTCAAAATAGACACTACATTAGAAGCCTTACTCTAAAACACAAGGCGAGAGGTCAAGGAATATATTTATCAACTTTCATGCCCCTGTGCACAAGACTTTGAGACAAATGGAGATGCCAACTTCCCCAATAATGAGACAGACAAATGGAGATGCCAACTTCCTCAATAGTGAGACAGACAAATGGAGATGCCAACTTCCCCAATAGTGACACAGACAAATGGAGATGCCAACTTCCCCAATAGTGACACAGACAAATGGAGATGCCAACTTCCCTAAGAGTAACACAGACCAAAACACAATAACATGATCTTTGGTGTTGCCCATGCTTCAAAGACTGACAATTATGTAGTGTTACATCCAGTCTGAGACACATTTTATTACCCCTATTACTCTATATTGATCAACATATTGGGATTTTTTTAATTTAAGGGTTACACTGACAATTTTGGGTAGGAGAATATGCCCTGGGTACACTCATTGTTAACTAATAATGCATTAAATCTGTATGATACCAATGAAAAAAAAAATTGAAAGTCAGTCTGCAGCAGCCCAGATGCATCTTGGATAAACTGTATCGATGTCATCACAAAATGGACTTCTCTACATTTTAATGAGGTTAATTATATGCACCAGAAAGAGAGTCATGTAAGTACTTCCCCCTCCAATTTCTTTCTCCTCATTGCAGATAATTTTTGTATCCATCTCTGAATTTTCTCCTCTGGATTACCAAAGAACTGAAAGATGAGAAATCAAAATTTAAATGTGAAAGCTTATTTTCCATCGGATAAGGGATATCACCTACACATCAACAAGACCAGGGCATTTTTCTTCTCTCTTTGTTGTCAAATGCAATTCATTCCATATCTATAAGAATATTCAATATAGCATGGTTCCTGTCAAATGGTATGGTCACAGATTTCATTTAAATAATTCTTAACAGATTAAATGTATCAATTTAAGGTAGTCTCACTTTAAGTCAGTATATTTTACATTTGCTGCATTATAATGAGGGTATACTGCACATGTACTTTAATTATATGGTGGTCTCACTATAAGGCAGTACATTCTATAACTGGTTTGGAGAGCATTATAACAAGCACATACTGTATCATTTACTTGAATAAAGGTAAAGTTGCTCTAAAGCAGTCTCTCAATTAGGTAGTATATTCTCCCATAGACAGCATTATCCTGTAGGAATAATATATCATGTATTTCACTATAATGCAGTCTCACTATAAGGCAGTATATTCTTTGCTGCCATGAAAAGCATCAAAATGAGGAAGTAGTATTATCATATATTTCATTATCATAAGGGAGTACTGTATTGTGTATTTCATTTTAATTATGGAGTAACATATCATGTACTTGTCTATAAGGCAGGATCATAATATGGTAGTATATTGTCCATGGACATTAATTAAAGAGTACAATACATGTACTTCGTAATTAAGCAGTCTCATTGTAAGACAAAGTTTAGGCAGACTGCTTTATTGCTCCAATTGACAGTATTATAAAGAGGGAGTACTGTATCATGTACTTCATTATAAGTCTCACTATAAAGAAGTATATTCTATAACTCCCCTGGACAGAACTATAATGAGGGGTACAGTATTTTGTGAATAGCCAACTGTTGTAACTTCATTTATATTTCTCCTATAATACATGATCACATTACAAATAATCCCTTCCACACTTCTCCACAATAGGCAAGCATTCTTCATTCAAGAAAAAAATAAAATGGTTTAAACTGTTAGCCACCTAGGAGATAGATAGGGGAGTTAACCTGTAAAAGTTTATTACCTTCGTCAATACAATCTATAGGCAGAAATGTTTTGTTTTTCTGGGAGGGCTGGATTCAGAGATAGCAAAGAAAGCTTTCCTAATGAAATGTGATCTGGTAAGTAATATAGGAGAAACATAATTATTAAAGGTAAGTATTATAGGAGAAATATAATTATTGGAAAAGTTTGCAATCTCACTACAAAAAATAAAAATAAAAGATGCTACAGGACATACAAATTGTATGGAAAAATGAAAATTGGGTCAACATAAAATAAAGCATATATGGCTTGGCTGGCCATGATTGGTTAATAGTGTATGTTATGTTTTAGGAAAAAGAATGTTTTGAGAGTTCATCCTAGTTGCAAGTGAAAAAATATAGACATTGTTTTATTGATGGAATTTTAGTCTTTTAACACTAAACACTCATTATTAAATTAGCACTCAACTCTGGTGCAAAAATGAAAGCACATGTTTCAACCACAAGCAGATCCAGAAAATGCCTTGGCTTATATCCTTTTCTCTACAAAGATGCTGACATTCTGGTTTCATCTATACTAATAAACATTGGTTTGATCATGAGCACTCAGAAATTTGAAGTTATTGAATTTTTAATATCATGGTGTTTGCATAGGTTTACTATGAGAATTGAGCTAGTACCAAGAGTCCTACAAACAGCTCTGACAGCTCATTTAACCAATGTTTCATTCCTATTAAAAGCAACAAAGCTGCAACCATAGTTCCACATTATATTCATGCAGCCCCATTAAAAAATCTGACAAGTCCCATGAACTCAGCTGTTTAAAATCATTTTACTCTATTTTAATCAATAAGAACATGTTTACAGTGTTAGGCTTGGTGATCATAAATCTCCAAGCTTATGCTTGATACTGATTTTTTAATTCACCCGGATAAATAAGATATTAGAGAAAAGCTCTTGTAATTGGCTGTTGCAAGCTCAAAACTCAGTCATATTAGTTTTATGATTTCCTGACCTGTACCCTCATTTTAAATGTGGAGTTCCACAGGGCTCCCTCATTTCTTAAGCTGGTGATTTTATTTATAAATTTTCTATTATATGAGCACTGAAACAAGATTATTTACATAAATTTTAAACATATGCAAAATATCATGATCAGATTTCTCTGTACATACATCAGGGTGAGCAAGTTCTTCATTATTGACATCGATGTCGACAGGTTTCCTCTGAATCATATCCAGTCGTAACTCTCCCGCTGTGCCAAATGTGAACTCATCTTTTGATTCCACTTTTTCATTCTTCTTATCCTGAAAATTGTTCCAAAACAGATTGCAAAAGTAACCTAAACTTGTGATAGTCTATGCTGTAAACCATCAATTAACTTTTTATGCTGGGTACCAATGTTTTTGATTTTGTGTGCCAGTATACAAGTACAGGCATTAAACATTGCAACATAACAATAATGGCTATATAAAAATAATAAAAACGAAAAGTTGAAAAGATTTCACAGCTGCTAGATGCAACAATATAATCAATTCTCTAATAAAAGAACTGAAATACTGATAAAAAAAAAATTAGGTAGGGACCCAAGAAAATAAATAAAAAGTACAGGATGGTCCAATAGAACTATTTAATATAGTGCATCCGTGAAGAAAGGATCAGATTTTAATTTGATTTTATGTATTTAAGTGAGAGAGATATAGAAAGACAGATAGCAACTAAGAAATACTGAAAAAGGTACTTCTCTTTGATAATGTGTATGTAAATATGAAAATTAAAATTTTCAGCTTGTTAGAAAAAGTTAGGTTACAATTACAGTGGCCTTCCTGCCCTTGTTATGAAGTTTTCAAAACATACCTTTTAATCATTAATGTTATCTTTGACATTTACATATCAGAAACCATTGCTACTATATACTGAAGTTATGAATTCATTGGGGTGGTAAATCTAGATTTCATAATTTACCACCACTTAAGTATAATATTTTTTCTTATAATCAAATTTTTATGGTGAAAAGGTTTGTGGGGACAAAAGTTTTAATTATGACATTAACACATAGTACTGCATCAAGAAACAAAAAACATTTTAGAAAAAATGTGGCCATACAGGTTTGAAACACTATCAATTTGATTTTCCATAGATTCAAGAGGTGTCATAATAGTCGTGGTAACAAATTTCAATCTTTTATAGTTCTCAGTAAAGAAGCTAAATTTGTAACTATCAGCTGCATCAAAAGGCATCAGACTGAATTCTAACTTCTGCAATCATGTGATTCCAAGAATAACTTATTCCAATGTGGTTATACTTCCTGGTGTGTAGTAAAAATTGGATGAAAGAAATCTGCTTGCACACTTTTGGAATTTTCAAGTTCACCTTGAAAAAATTAGCAGGGATGGATGGGGTGGGTGGGGGTGGATGGTGCCAAACTGAACAAGCATTTTCTAAAGTAAGTTTAATAAAGTACCTAAAAGCTAATTCTTTCAAACTTTGTGGGCAATATGATAAGTTACATTTCTGCATCTATATTAGAATGTAGCAATTAAAGAACCTTAAAATAAGACATGATAAATTTGTCTCTCACAATGCCCTGAAAACCAATTTTTTTATAAGAAAATATATTTTTTAAAATTACTTACCCAATCTAAATAACATTGGAGTACTACAACAATCCAGCCCTCCCAGATACTACTTTTAGCTAAAGAGAGCTAAATATTGTCTGCTAACCCATGTGGCTATAGGGCAGAGTGATCCCCCTTTCCCTATAAGACTAGGCGGCAATGAGTAAGAATATACAAGTTATTACTGGAGCAGAAAGCGCCCTCCCTAAAGATGTCACTGTGGGGAGGCTGGGAAGGTATATGTGTATTATGAGTGGGTAAATATTTTCAAGGAAACATTTGACTATAAAAAATTGAATTCTTTTTTGAATACATTACCCAATATTAATAGCTTAAACATCCCCTTTACCCCAGAGATATCATCTCTGATCCCCTAAGATAGTGAGAGGGCTTCTAAGTAACCTGACTGGATGAGACTCCATTTGTCTGGGAGCAGTTTCAGAATGGGAGAAAATTTTCCACGGAAATCAAGTGGAAGTTGAGAAGCCGTGTCTTTAAGAAGCTGTCGATCAACTTGGATGTGTGACCTGTTGAGCTGTGGAGATAGGTCCAACAAGACCGAATTGGGCCTTTTGAGATGAGAAATCTCAGAGATAAAATCTAGAGAATGTGGACTCCAATCTCCATCCCACAGCTTGAATTATGTCAGAGAACAGTTTCGTTTGAATGCAAGGCTAGTGGCAACTGCCCTAACCTCATGCGCTGAGATGCATAAAACAATTCATTTGAACTGAGGTTATTTTCCTGCAAACTTCATCCAGGATAAGATAGTTTGAGCTGATATATCATTTTGTCCTGATTACAGAGGTAGAAAGAGGCATGATCTCTCTTGATGCATTCAGGTGATGTATCCTGGAGAGACAAAGGTTTCATGACAAAAGTCTGGCTACTCAAGAAAGGAAGACAGTTTTTGGCAATGAACAAGGAAGCCATCATGAGTAAGACTGAACCATCTTGTCAGAACTATAGGTAAATGGGGTCTGTGGTCAGGGCATGTATTTCACTAATTCTGTTTGCCATCACTAAGGCCAAGAAGAAGCAGATCTTGTAGGAAAGGTGTGCCAGAGATACCCATGCAATTGGTTCAAGATGGTCTTGTTCAGCCAGGTTAATATCCAAGATTGATTCCAGATTGTTAACATTTTAGGCCATGTACACTCAGTTTGTGAGTAAAGCAGATAAGTTCCTGTTTTATCCAAGATCTTTCTGCTGATGATGATGAAAGGTGTCTGTTATAGAGCAATAGCTTTTTATCATGCAAGGAACTAATTTTATTTCTTTGAAGAGCCTGAGGAAGAAATCAGCTAACTGCAGTATTGATGCCTGGAGAGGTAAAATATGTTCGTTTTTTGCGCACTACTGGGTGAAAAGGTGTCATTTACCTTCATACACTTTTTAAGTGGAGGGCTGTCATGCTTGATTCTCTCCATGTTTGGTTGTGAGAATTGCTTAAGTCTAAGGGCCAGTTTGACATGATTAAGATGTGCAGGTTCAGGAACTCTAGACAGTGATGAAATAACTGCCATCATGGTTGTTTGAGAAGATGAGGACCCATATCTGCTGCAGGATTTCTGATGCGAAACTGATGAGGTCATTGATCCATGACTTCTTCTATCAGAGTGGTGCAATAAGGATAAGGTGACAGGATGATTCCTTTACTTGTATCACTTTTAGAATCAGTGGTGTTGGAGGGTAGGCATACACATTTTGGTTGTTACAATTCAAGGTTAGAGCATCGACTGCCCATGCTTTTAGACACGAGAGACAAAAGGTTGGAAGTTTGGTATTCCACCTTGTTGCAAATCAGTCCACTGGGTACAGATCAGGGTGAAAACCAAGGGATGAAGAGACCATTCCATATGAAAATCAGTTGACTGTTTCGGGACAAGTTGGCTAGAACATTGAGGAAATCTGGTATATGTCAAACCTGTGGATTTGTTATTGACCACACCAGTTTAGAAAGTTTCACACCATGATGCAAAGGTCTGGGGAATTGGTTACTCCCTGTAGAGTTGTTGTACAGAATCTGGACTCAACTGCCAAAGAGGTGTTTCTTTCCACCAGTTAAAAGCTTTCATGATGGCCAACATTTCCTGAAGATTGATGTACAGAAGTCATTCATGAGGAGACCATGCACCACTGGCATCCCAAAATGATGGCTTCCCAACCCTTCTGGCTGGTCTCAGTACAAATTGTAATTACATGTGGTGGAAAGTGAAAAGGTATACACATCCAAAGCCAAGAAAGGCTGCTCCAAGACTGAAGATCATGCCTCAGTTGTGAGCAGATGGTTAACGAATGGTTCAGTGTGCAAACTTTGGGTCTCTATTGAGACAGAAGTCTTTGTAATGAATGCATAAAAAGGCAATCTAGGACAAAAAGGTCCACTGCTGCATTGAATAAACAAAGGAGACCAAGGAATTCCCATACTGATAGGGTTCTCCTTAAGAGTAAAGATTAACAGTAATGAATCCACCATGTTGCAGATTTTCAATGCCCGATCCTGAGAAAGACGAACCATGTTTTCCTGTGTACTGAACTCCATACCTAGATGAACAAAATGTTGGGAGGGAACTAAGTCAGACTTGTCCTTATTCACAATAAAAAAGACCAGTAAAAGACATGACATGGATTATGATGTCTTGATGTAAGATAGAGCTCATCTGATGTTGTTGAAGGATGTTGTAAAGGTAACTTGATGTTTTATCGCAGAAATGGAATTGGCATGCAACATTACTTGAATCATGAGATGAGTGAAAACCCAAGAGCTGATATTGCAGGAAACTGGTAGGGCCCTGAATTGGTATACCATGTCATTGTAGGCAAACTACAGGATCTTCCTGGAAGCATGGTGAATAGGGACTTGGAGGTAAGCATTTTTAAATCCAAACTGATGACAAAGTCTCCCTCTTGGGTGGCATTTAGAATGCACTGTGGTAATTCCATTGAGAACCAAGGAGAGTGAATGAAGTGATCGTTGCTGAAGTCGAGGATGGGGTGCAGAGTGCCGTTTGCTTTTGGAACCAAGAAAAGTCTGAAATATAATCCCCAAGAGTGTTTTGAACAATTTCTAATCCTCTTTTCCAAAGGAGGTTGATTGCTTCCTGCTGTAATGTGCTGGTTTTTGAGTGGATCTGATGGGATGTTGGTGAATGATGGAACACTGGACAGAGGTGGAGGAGTGCGAAATGTGATGCAGAGTACCTCATGAACCACCTGCTGAGTCCAGATATCATTGTGGTAAATTTTGTCCTATTTAGCAGCAAAGAAAAGAAGTCTTCCTCCTATTGGTATATCAGGAAATGACAGATTGGAGATTTTTTTAGGGGGAAGAGGCTGTTGAGGGGAGAAACATTGAGTTAAAGGAAAGGCTCCTGCATGTGTTTATTAATTTTGATTTGCAATGTCTGTGGCTTACTTCGAGTGGATTTCGAGTAGGATTGTTTTTCAGAGGTTTGTGCCCAATGAGTGGCTTTTGGATCCCTTTCCTGATTTCAGGTATTCTCCCAGTAACAGTGCTGTGGTGGCAGAATAAGGAAATTAGTTTCTTTGGTGGCCTATTTACAAACCTCTTCAATTTGGCCATTAAACAAAAGGTTGGACAATAAAGGTTGTGTGTGCAGTCTGGATTTATGGTGATCCTTTTGGAAGATGGAGGTGGTGGGTCCGGTTCAACGGTATTGGCCAAGGTATGTTGTGCTGCATGGTACCAACTCCCATGCAGGCCCTGTAGAATTTAAAGTGAGAGTAGAGAAGTTATGTTCCACTTGATGGAAAATTGCCATGGAGACAAAGACCTGTTGAAAACCCATAGCAATTTTGCAAACTAACTGCTTAGTATCATCAAAGGTCACTCAGCCATTATGTATGGGGTGTGGATGAGACCTAACAAGAGGATATTACTGCCATTCTTGATTGCTCAAACATGGCACTAGGCTGGTCAACTGAGACCTAACAAGAGGATATTACTGCCATTCTTGATTGCTCAAACATGGCACTAGGCTGGTCAACATCGAAATAGGCAGTGTGTGTAGAAGGAGTAACATCTGATTCATGAATATGTAACAGATTACGGGATGCTGGACTCACATAACCTGCCTGTACATGTAAAGGTTGGGAGGGAAGTAAAGTCTGTTGACTAAGCTTTTTCCCTTGCTGCTCTGAGTAACATTTGGTCCTGGAGCACCTGGGCGGTTTCTGATCTAGCTGTTGTCTGGCGCTTAGAGGCATAAGTGACAGGGGTCAATCTGTCCCCCTTTTCCATCAAAAAGTCCTGTACGAATGAAAGGTCATCATCTTTTGAATTCCACTTAAGTGCTTTGCCCATACTTCAAGCCTGTAAGTATAATGAGCAAAAAAAAACAAGCATGAGAGCCCTAGCCTTGTCACTTTTGTTAAGTTTTACTATTGGTGTGAGCTAAGTTTAGCGTTGGCCCTGTAAATGATAACAGGCAATCTAATGTCAACAAACCATAAAAAGGGTATAATGCTAATAAATATACCACAATATGCCTGCACCTGTCTTGTTTGGCTATTGATACTGAACAGAGCTAGCCAAATGTAATATTTTATGGAAAAAATGTTAGCAGACGAACTTAGCCTGGCACAAGTAGACTTGCACAAGCAATTAATGAAGCACTGACTTATCCAATGAGGATATAATAGCCGCCCATGCAAGTAACAAAGAGCTCTAAAAATGAGGAATATATATATATATATATATATATATATATATATATATATATATATATATATATATATATATATATATATAATGGCAGAAATTAACAAAATTAGCAAAAGTGAAAGATAAAAGTTGGAGTATACTTTCCTTGAAGTGAAAGGAATCAATCAACTGTAGGATGGACAGTGAGGTCTCCTGTTGTAAAGAGCATGCTGTGACGCACAAGCATAAGTAAAAACTGGTATATTTTTATTCACTGCCACATTGGTCAGCAGACAATATTAGCTCATTTTAGCTAAAAGTAGTATCTGTGAGAGCTGGATTTGTGAGACAGTGGTAGTATTCCTAAGGTATTATGACTTGGTAATGTATTCAAACATACAGATCTGCTAGATTTGAAGACTTGTGGAGCAAATCCAGTTTCTTCAATATCCTGAACTGCCTGGGTGAACTTGAGTGACTCCTCAAAACTTCTCTGTGATCCAACCTTTTGACCCTCTGCATGACCTCTTAATTTTTCATCTGCTGCAGCTGAAAAAAAAATATCTTTGAATCAGTCAACTTATTTATCTTTCGATATTTTAGTATATTTGAATTGTATCCCAATCTGAAATAATTACAGTCATTGTGTCAAATAAAGCAAGAGGAACATTTGAGATTGATATTGGTCAGTTGGTTTATCAAACTTAACAACTGACCATTTCACTAAACTGGCTGATGTAGCATTTTAGAAATATAACCCTATACAAACTCTCTCCAAAACTATATATTCTTCTCAATTTTACCTATTTTTGTACAATCTGAATAAAATTTTATGCCAAGATACATTCATAATTAATTTGCTTATTTTCTTGTTCATTTTCAAACTCATTCAAGATTTTGATTACATTTTAGCCTGTAGATCTAAAGAAGAAACAACTGATTAAAAATCATTTCATGAATGTGTACAGATCTCACTTAATAAAGAACCAGCATACAACATTGCTGATAAAAGCTAAATTTCAAGTTAGAGCTAACCTGATCTAAATTTGGTTTCCAGAGTAGTAACATGCTCAATGTGACAATATTACCTCCTGAATATGCCTATATCTTGCCCATAATTAAACTAATCCAACATATCTTGATGATATAAGACTACTCAGCAAGTTTGATCAAAATCTGATCTGAAATGTAGTTGCTAAAGTTGTTGACACCCTCAGTCAATTAGATGCAAGACAAGTTATTAAATAGGACAGATCTCATTCATAATAATACTTGAAAGACATCTTGATGACATAAGAGAAATTTACAATCCTTGGTTACAATCCCACTAAAAATAAGGTTCCTAGACAGGTAAAAATAGTCAATCAGATGCAAGAGCACATAATAAACGTGCATAGCTCTCATTCTTAATAAAATATATTGAACAAATTAATGGTATTAGCCTATTTTCATACCAAGTATGATTAAAAGCTGGTCAGAAATATGATCATTTACAGTGTCAGATGCAAGATCAAATCAATAATATGCACAGAACTTGCTCATAATAAAAATCATGAATACCTTAAAGATAGAAGCAAATTTCCCCAATCTGACAAAAATCTTATCAGAAGCATAATTGATATGCATAGGCTGACACTTCCTTAGCTAAGATAGCTCAGAAAAAATAAAGTTGAGGAAGTGAAATTTCATGGAGTTAGACCAATTTTAAAAACAAAAATTAAAAAACAATTTCAAGACAATTCATGGAGTATATTCCTTGTTGTTTTGGTGGAGAACAAGAGGCCCAAGTCAGCCTGATTGTGTTAACTAAACAATTAATAATTTGCTAAGCAAATCTTATGCAGCAGTGTAACAACATGAGCAATATAAACTCTTCTCCACATTTTATTTTCTTATCTGATATCATAAAAATTCTTTTCAAAGATAATAAAATAATTAATATGAATAGTCACTATCTAATAATCAAATTCATTGATGACCTTGATGACATAGACACACCATGAAAGTTGACCTGGGCTAGTCCAGGTCAGAATCAAACCCGTGACCTTTGGATTTCGAGACTGTCACTCTACCACGTAGCCACCGTAACTACTCAGTGTCATTAATATTTGCAGATCTCACTTTTAAATGTACCTATCTGAGACAATGATATTAGATTATCCACCAAGCTGGAACAAAACATGAACAAAATACAGTCTCCAGAATGATAACATGCAGTTGATGATAGGAGTATGATCAAGGATGAATGACACATGACACACTATGGATGCTGAGACGTACCATAAGCTAAATTGGCCAGAGGACAAAGTTAGCTAAAAATCAAAATCATCACCTTCAGTAAACTCAGACACAAGATCACTTCACTGATTATGATTGGCTCGTTCTTATTATGGATCTATTCTTGTTAGATGTTGTTCATATGCAACTGTAGTTTGATTAAAACTGAACCAGAAATGAACATGGCTACTCAATCTGATTCAAGGTCACTCACATTTATATGCATATGTAACTTAGCCCACATTCCATGTTTGATAGACACATGGTTCCCAGAGCGGTCAGCAAGACAGATGATGCATGACAAAGCCGAACCCACTTATCTCGACCTCGGTTACCTTTCCAACCTTATTAAGTCAATGTTTCTGAAGTGGAACTGCCAAATTCTCTCTTTGTCTTAGCATTTTCTCATCAGTTATATCAATTCTTTTATGTCATCGACATCTAAATTCTCCAGCACAAAAGAGTGCTATATTTGCCAATTTATGTTGGTTATCCAATGATCAATAGCCATCGATTTTTTCCTCTTATTGGTGACAAAAATGTCCCATCTAGTGACAGACCTTTTGGTTATTTAATCTGTACAAACAATCATGGCTTTCAATTGGATAAATAAAAGGGAGAACAGAAGTAAGCTACAAACTATGTAATGCATTGGAATCAATTAGTACACAAATGATCCTTGTTTGTATGGACAACCCCATCTTAGCAGTGCTTTGTTACATCATAATCTTCTTATGCTGACATATGGCCAAGTACTGTATGTTTTAACTGTCAATTATGCTACCATACTATACCTACAACTGACCTGACTTCTGAAGACGAAAATGGAACAGATAAAATTAATGGAATGGCTAATCCTTCTGTTTGTTTGTTGTTATAGACACTTAAACTCAGCTAGAAGAAATAGCAAACAACAAATAAATAACTTTTGAATAAGTAAAAAAAATTATTTATTTCTCAAAATACAGGAGTGAAAGAATCCCTATATTGGGTGTTAACTTACGCTACAGCAATATTAACAGTCCAATATTGCCAGGTGTTGACTCATGTAAGTTTCATTCATGGGAATGGACATACTATTTTGCAAGAATACAGTCTTTCTATTTTTTAATTTATGTGTACTTCTTGCGATTGGTTATGTTTATGCTATCTTATGACTTACCAATAAAATGATCGTACTTTGTTAACTGCGCATGTGCTTTGTTCAAGTAGCACATCATCATGGTCCATATGGTTGTTCAATACAAAGACAGTTCACTCACTCTTGTTGATCTTGTCTGAAGGATAACAAGTTGTAGCTATTCTGTTTATGATACTTTTCAGAGCTGTCAGAGTGAAATGACTCGAAAATTTAATTTTGACACTGGTTAGCTTTTTGTAAAAACGAACTACACCCTGCACGTTTTTTTTTTTATTTTGGGAGTGATCTTTGTGTTTGCAATGTTGGAAAATATAATAAAGGTTTGTATTAAATAAATTGGTTTTGTTGTACTGGTAATTAAGAGATCCATTGTCAGCAGGCCATATGGCTATGCAGATGTAATATGGTGAGGGACAAGCACAATCCAAGTGGACAAAAGGAGTAATCTGATCAGAAAAAGCATAATTCACATATTACAAAAAAAAATTTAAGATGTATATGTACAAAACAAATGTATATTTACTGCAATTTTTGCATCAGGAAACATACATTTGAACAAAGGACCAAAGCTATATTATACCACTAGTTGTAGTCGGTATTCTATTAAGAACTCGGTAAATAATGCCCCTGCATTTATACAATTCATTTCCACAATTTAGTTCTGCTGTAAAAAAGAAGTTTCCTTAGTATTGGAGTTAGCAAAATGAGCTAATTCAAAGTGTCTTTGTTTTACACTAAAACCAATATTAAAATCCTTTCCACACTGCCAGTAATGGCGAGAAACTACTCTAGAATGGCACTGTCTTGTGTTATTCATGTATTCATCTCCTGAGTTGTTTCTTCCATTTATTTTTCTTTCTAATCCATCTGTGAAATCATTTGAGAAACATTTTTGTTATAACATATGCATCAACTAGAATAAATAGGATGACCTTTACTGCCAAATTTCTAGAGAATGGTTCTATATGTCACATTTTTCTTTTTACATAGAATATGTGAGCAGAGATTAAAATTAGAAAACCAGTCTGTTATTTCCTAAGCCAGACAGCTTTTATAAATTGAAATAGAGGTTTTCTTGGAAATAGTGCAGCTGCTATAAATAGAACAATACACTAAGGAAAGTCACAGCTAGTCTACAGACAAGTGAACTTTTATGTCATAGTTACTCTGAAGGCGTCTTTTCTAGAATATGTTAAGTGCAATTAGTGAGATTTTAATAAAAATGAGAAAACAAATTATTCATTTTTTTGAGAGGGAGATATGCCAAAAAAGTGTAATCAAAGTACTTTTATGCATAAGGCGTAAATTAGTGGAAAAAAAGGCATAATGATTATGCCAAAAGCGTAATGGTTGGCATGTATGCAACAGGAGAAATTAAATGAATGAAATAAATGCTTCCTCTTTGGCCATGAAATTGTTAGCTAGACTGCAAAACACATACCTGCTGCTTTAAGTGCCATCTGCATTCTCATTCGAGTTTGCTCTGCTGGGGTCTGAAATATTAAGAGTATACATATCTACAGTATACGTAAGTGGTCTATTAAGCTGAATTACAAAACTAACTGTTAGAAGATAGAATAAATTTAAGTGCTGCCAAAGCAGTGACTGAAACATGTGAGATTAACACAAGAGACCTAAGTGGGTTTGAGATTGCACATATAGAGGGAATCTGCTTAACCAAATGCAAAGGTGGATAGCCAAGAAATCTTGGTCAGAAGGGTGCATTCCGTAGAATTTCTCTCTAATGCTGTTGATGGCATACATTATCAAAGAAATTGGCATTAGTTTTTTTTTCAGTTGTTGCATAATCATCTATAATTGATGGTACATCATTATTTTAATACCATAACGATTGTTGTCAAAGTTGGTTCTGCTGACCAGTTTCTAAAAAGAAATCATTTATAATTTGTATTATTTTAATAATGGTGTTCATATTTAGTGGTGGATCTGCATCAATCACACAATTGTAAAAGCCTTAATGTGAAGATGCTGTCATATGTGGTCAAATTCTTCTGGATGCCCTCTATCAAATTTGGTCAAATTCTATTAAGTGAAAAGAAGTTATTAAAAAGTTTTGTGTTTTTGTATCAGTGGGCATGTCATGGCATTGTTGGTACAAAATTGAAAGTATTCAGTTCCATAATATTTTCCATCAAATATTGAACTTACGTTAAGCAGATTTTCTGAAGACATCTCCTTTTTCTATTTCAGTAATGTTACCTTATTTAATGGTTGACTGGTATCAGTTGCATAAAATTGAAAACCTATGCAAAAATACTTTCTGTCAAATTTGTTAAATTCTGTTAATCAGTTTTTGAGAAGTTGTTCTATTCTTAGTAACAGTGGCCATATTTGATGGCACAGCAGATCAGCTAAATAAATTGCAAAGCCATTCAAACTAGAATGCTTCCTGATAAATTTGCTCAAATTCTGCTGAGTGGTATTTGAGAAACATTCTTTCAAGTTGTTCTATTTTTAGTTCTATTTCAGTGAGTGGTAACACTGAACGACAGATTGGCATCCACCGAACAAATCTAAAAGGCTTTGAAATCAGAATGCTCCCTATAAATTTATATGAAAATTGGTCAAGTGATTTTTAACAAGTTGTAACTAACAACTGCAAATGGTGGCAGGACAATCAACCCACCCCCAGTCAATTACCTCTGGTCAATCTTCCCCAATTAACCTTTGGGTCAATTACCCTCATAACATGGTTACTCCCTGGGTCTGTGCAGTTTGTTAAGAGTAATCAGCAGAACCAATAAATTAGACCCTGATCTGCATGCACATTTTTCTAATGCTGATCAGGATTTTAGTTGTTTGCAGTTTGACATGACTAAAAAGCA
Source organism: Potamilus streckersoni (assembly GCA_016746295.1). Classification (NCBI taxonomy): domain Eukaryota; kingdom Metazoa; phylum Mollusca; class Bivalvia; order Unionida; family Unionidae; genus Potamilus; species Potamilus streckersoni. The sequence goes on from JAEAOA010000880.1 coordinate 227,473, forward strand.
AATATTTATGTTTTAAATTACCAAGACTTTGACAAAGTGAAGTGACTATTTCATGTAACACCATCTAGCCATGGCATATATTTAAGCAGAGTTTCATTCAAACAGCTTTATTGCTTTACAAATTATACTCTGGAAAAGGATAATTGTTGAAGAATTATATTCCCATGCCATGATCTTGAAAAGGGATACATGAGAATTATATTCCCATGTCATGATCTTGAAAAGGGATACATGATGATTATATTCCCATGCCATGATCTTGAAAAGGGATACATGATGATGGCATGCAACACACCATCTAATTATTATATACATCTGAGCAAAATTTCATAAAAATGTCTTCATAGTTCCAATGTTATGCATCATTAAAAAAGAAAAAAAAGAAAAAGTTCCCAAAATTGATTTGCACATCTAACTGATCTGATTTTGCCTAGTACTTTGAAACAAGTAGTACATTATTGTGTGTGTGTGTGAATCAATATAATATAATGTTTAAAAAAAAGAAAAAAAACTTACCTACCCTAATTTTAAAACCAGAGCAATAGGAAACATAAATATTTGGTGGGGAGGGGCATATATTTGTCCACTGCCATCACTTGACAATGAGGCTGTGGGCTTGGCTACAGTTGATAATGCACAATTTACATATGATCATAGTTTATTTCAAATCTATTTAGCTGTTCAAAAAGAATACTCTTACAAATGACACATGTTACAGAATTCATTTCCCTTCCCTTCCCTTCCCTTCCCTTCCCATCATCGAGAAGCTTAAGGTATAGCTACAGAACATAACACGCCATCTCATCATTATATATATTTGGATAGAATTTCATGAAAACCTCTCCAATCTTTACAAAGTTATGGGCTGAAACACCAAATGATAGCAGATAGATGGATGGAGAATGCCAAAATGGGAAACTGCATAATGTACTGGCAAATCTGGGTAGGTACAATTTATTAGGAGTAATCAGTAAAACAATGTAGATCTCAATCTGCATGTACATTATGCTATGACAGCGCAGGATCTTTGTGGTCTGCAGTTTGATTCAACACATAAGCAGAATAATATATATCTACAACACATTGCAAATATCTAAAAATATATAAAACCAAACTTGCAATATTAAAACCACTATTAAGGACGTAAATTCCTGCAATGAAGATTTATTGTCTCCATATTTAAAATTATATTTAATGACTAAAAGATGTAATTAAGCCTTCCCTTCCAAAAATCTAAATAAATCAAAAGTTTGAAAAGAAAAAAAAAGTCGTTCTTAAACCATGGATTTTCCCAATAAAACTTTATTACCTGAATTTGTATTGATCAAAAATGAGTTTAGAATAAACAAATGCTTTTCTTAAATATACATAAAATATATTAAATTGCATAAATCTCATACATTTCAACAATGCCAAAGCATTCTCTACTGATCATGCTTATGTAATATAATTTGCTGACTTCTCTGATTTTTTTCTCTTTCTTTTCTTGCAATTCAATCAATGATTATTCTACCTACATTTAAAAATTACTTACCATTTCTGAAAATCCAGGTATACTGGTACACGAGTCCCTGTGAAAAGAAATATTAAAAAATTGCTTCAGTTGGCCTAATGCATAACAGTTATCTACATGACTATAAATTTGTCATCTTGTTATATATGTTCAGTGTTTTTGATATTACCAGTCCATACAAAAAGGTCTCGCTAGGATTTTAAAAATAGGAGTCCAGGACTCCTATTTTCTGGAGTCCCACCATCAAAAGTTGCAGTCCCCTACCAGAAGCATATATACCTAAAGTGGCTAAATTTCCAGATTAGTAGAACCAGTGGTTTACAGAGTTTAATTTTCTAATGACATTGCACTCTGCTGAATCTCGTTACAATCTTTGTCAATTTGCCCCAAAATACTTATCCAAATTTGTAAACAGCAATTTGTCAAGCTCTCAACATGTCTTGATTTCAACGTCACAAGCACTACTTATTTGGCTACACTTGGATTGGAAACATACACATTAATGAAATCTACAAATACATCACTGGGTCTTTCTGCCTCTGAATTCAGTCATTGTAAATATCAGTACAGTACATTTTCCCACCACTCTGCAACTAAAAAGTCTTTGAACTTGCTGTCAAGCTATTGAGTCATGTTCTTCATATGTACCTTTACAATGATAAAATGTACATCTGAGGATTTTCAGCAAATGAATTTTCTCATTATAAATATCAGAACAGCTAAACTGATCATTTAATCAACACATTTTCCCACTCAGCAGGTGGTTGAAGCATGACTGGCAAGCCCTTGAATTTGCTATCTTTACCTACAGTTGTATGTCAGGGACACACACTGGAGAAAACTGATGCACATAACTTTTTGCTGTGCATTTTTTGGACACAAAGAATTTGCAAAATACAATCAAGATTTAATATCCAATCCATTGGATTAGGGACGGCATCATGTATACTTTGATCATAGGCATATTCTGGTTTCCTGTTTCATATTCTACCTGCGTTGCACTCTGCTATACTGAGCATAAGAAGCAGAGAACCTGACTAGAATAGGCAACCTTATGACAGACTAGCTACCCTTAATCTCACAAGCTCTCATATAATTCTATCTAGCTCAGCAGGATGTTGTCTAGATGTTTAACCTCAATGATATTGAACTAAAATGTAGTCTCAAGATTAAAACGGCGTGCACTAAGAATTATTAGTGAAGAAAGTGAAAGAAGCAGAACACGAAAGAGTAAATGTGGATCTGACTTAAATGAAAAATGGAGATATGGCAGATCCATCAAAATTACCAGTGTGACTTCTGATCTAGTGATTCTGTTGACTGCACAAGTGAATAATTCTTTCATGACAAAGTTTAAGAATTTTTAAAAATGTGCCCTTGATCACCACAAGATATCTTTTGAACACATTATTACCTAAGATATACTTTCCGAACAAAGAAATAAGTAAACTTGCAGAAACAAATTTATTTTTTTGATTACAAATTCAGGGGCTTGTTGTAGAATTTCTTAACTTTGCTGCAGCAAAAGAAAAATCTATAAGTTCAAGTGTAACTTGTTAAAGAGAAGATGAATCATTAGCCTCTTTGATTTTTGGATAAATGTGTTTTAATACAAAGTACAATAAAACCTATAGTACACACTTTATGACAGGCAGTAATTTAACTGTCATTTGGTTAAAAAGATTTATATGGATTTTTGTATTGGCTTATGTTTTGGTCTATAATATTGCTACAAAAAGATTATAAAGATATTGTTAAAAGTATGACTTTAAACTAAAAGGAAAATGAACATAATTATCATTTGAATAGGCAATGCATTTGTGTGTTGGTTTATTTGTATTTTAGAGAAAGAAAGGGTTGTGCAAATTACAATATTGTATTTCAGCTGAAAAAGTATGGATCAGATGAAAAGTTGTCAGCACATTTTTGAACCCCATTTTTATTTGACCTTCAGTTTTGACACAAGCGTTTTTCTTCAAGCTCAGTTTTACACCCCTGGTGGATACACTGGTATGAAGGACTCTGTGTAAGTGATTTTCTGCATCCCAGAAAAAAAAAAAACTGCATCCAATACACATGATTAAGCATTTCCAAGACCTCTAATACATACCTGGACGTAAACACCAGCCTTTAAATTCGCAACTTCCTTCTATAATTCAAACATATGAACTTGTAGTTTTTTATAAGAAGCTGTAGAACTGGTCATCAATTTGAAAATCTTTTAGAATTTTTCCTGTTTCTTGAAATGTTTTTAAATTATATAATTTCTTTGAATACAATATTTATTAAATAAACTATTATTTATATGCAAAATATAATAATGGTCCACTTTTACCTTCTATATCTTCTAAGCATCAAATTTGAAAATTAACAAAGCCTAATGAACCTCCTCAAGCTGACTATCAACAACTACTTTTGATTGGTCTAATATATTTATAACTGAATCTAGGCTAGTTACTCACTGGTGCATAACAAAATAAAAATTCAAGTATTTTGCATCAAATATATTTTTGTGAGCAGTAATTAATATACCTATATAACCCAAAGAAGCAATGTGGTTATCAAACAGATTAAATTTGATATAGAAAATTGGTGACATGGGAACTTCTGATGTGATAGACTTACTCTTTGACTTCTGATTTGTCTGTTTTACTTGCACTACGAGACCTCTGATAGCGTTCACGTGACCTTTCATGTGATCTGGAAAAAAAAGAAAATCATCCTATCTATTGTGAATATAATTTTATAACAAAACTATACCTATTCTTAACTCAATTCTTTACAGTTTGAAGGCAAACCATTCACATTTCATCTTTAGATTTGACATACTCTAATAGCATATGATTTAATAACAATAATACAGTAGAATCTGTTTTGGGAGAAGACTCCTTCTCTAACCCCAAAACACTGTTTCAATTGTAAAAAGCTGTTCCCCAAAAGCCAATTCTGGATAAATTCACGTTTTCTACAAGTTATTTCTTACTAATCTGTTTAAAGAAACACTCTTGTTTGTTTTGTTTTGATCTGCTCATTCATTCTCTCATTCATAGCAATTCACTGAATGCACCTCAATGATCCTCTATTCTTCTGTTTAAATGACTGTTACGCATAAAAAAAAAATAAATTTAAAGTTACTTGAATGTTACATGTAAATCCTTACTGGTATTTTTCCATTATTACTCTACATATCAGTTTTCAGTCTTTAAAAAGTTCATGGAGTAAAGTAATGCTGTACTCATAAAATTATTTACAAAAGGTTTCTGTTCATTTAGGGCTATGATGAAAATGCACTGAATATATAAGTTACATATGATAAATATGTTCCAATACAAAATAAATATTAAGTTGAAAAAAATACAAGCATGCAAGACCATATTTCCCTTAAGTACCTCTTTCTGCTACTCTTGCTACTGTATCTGTCTCTGCTATGTGACCCTGAGCGCCGTTCAAGACTTGATGACAGTCTACGCCTCCTGCTGCCACTTCTTGACAGTCGCCTGGAATATCTTTCTCTGCTTCTTGACCGTGACCTTCGTCTGTCATATGATTTTGATCGTGACCGTCTTCTGTCATAGGACCTTGACCTAGATCTTCGTCTGTCATAGGACCTTGATGTCTCACTAATGTCTGACCTGCCTTTGCTATATGATCTTGATCTGCGCCTTGAACTTTCACGAGAGCGACTTTCTGATCTGTGTTTTGATTTTATCTTTTTGGACTTTTTGTGTTTGTGAGAATGTCTGCTGTCTGGACTACCACTCCTATAGATGAGAAAAATATTGTATGAAGATAACAATTTTTTTAATACATTGTTCTCAAGCTTAATTTATGCTATTTATATTGATGTGTCCCATTTATGCTAACTGAAAAAATAACTCAAGTTTTATTACACCTCATGTAAATTTCTTGCATTATTAAGGTTTTCAAAAACTGAAAAGTTCTCATTGCTTTGCTACTTACATTTAAATACAGTATCTGTAGCAATGGTTTATATCTCAGAAAATGCCACATACACCATAAGATCCAAGTACAGTTAATTAATATTTACCTCACCAGCAACCAGTTAACTTTGTTATGTATTTTCAATCTGCACTGTTACTGAACTTTGTAAATGATAGCATATGTTTGGACCTAATGACTACTATAATTTTTTTATAAAAAATGTATTTATTTGGACCAGAGTTCTGAATATTGGTTTTGTCTTTGGAATTTCTAAGGTCTACCAGATTTGTGTCAGTTACACTTCTCCCTCAATAACTTGGGCACATCAGAATCCAAAACATAGACCACACTATAGGTTATGGCACAAGTTATCAAGGGACTTCTATAACAGTATGAAATGATACCATCCTCACTGGACACAGAGAAAACATTGGGGCCAGGAAGAGCAATTGGTTCTGTCTAATTGCTGAATGCTCATTTTAAAATCACATTGGGAATAACTTTCAATAAATCGCTTTTCTAATGAAGTTATTTACTTTTGTGTAAAATGACCTTCATGTTCAAGATGTCCAACTGCTGAGAGACCATTAATATTATTCCAACTGGTTCCAACAATCTTCAAGTGTATTCAAAAACACTATGTATTACATAACTGCTTTATGTTGTTGTATAGTATGGTTCCCTGATCCTTATGCTTCCTGCTTTGCTCTCTTGTGGAATGCAACTCATGGAGCATGCTAAGCGAGGGAACCAGACAAGTTATTAATTCAAATTCACAATCAAAAAAAATTCCTTCAATTTGAAAAAAAACTGAAACATTTATTTCTAGAAACAGCCATCATTATCAAAGGTAATTTCTTTTGCATTGTTGTAGTCAAACTGCTTCTCATCCATGAGGAATTCTCTGAGTGCCAATTCAGGAATTACAAATTAACTACAAACTCACCTTTGTTAGGCAATATTCCAATATGATAACCCTGTCTACACCATTGTAGATCAAAGAGATATTTTAGTGCTTTGTCCTAGCAACATCTATTGGACTTAATAATGAATGCCTCCATCAGTATATAATGCCAAGTAATCTATTGCATGTAAAAGTGGTTCAATGTATATCAGCTGAAAATGGTGGAGACAACTGATTTAGAAAGGATACTCTGAAAAGTTACATGTGTCTCTGAATGAAAGGTATTTGTACAAACATGGACCAATAGTAGAAAATTTGTATATCAGTCCATTCAAGTTGTATGCTCCCCTTGTCTCAATTATGTAGGAACAGTGTTCAAATTTGAACTTAATATTGATTGAATGTGGTGTTTGCCACATCCAATGAAATTCACAGACCTGAAGCACAGAAATATCTGCTCGATATGACAAGGTGTATATATGGTAACCATAGTAGAAACTTGGCTAGCAAAAATAGTACAAACTCTGAGACTAGCTTTTCATTATTAAAACATATCTGTGAAAAATAATTTTACATCAACTATTTGTTTCACTTGGTTGTCTTGCTATAATCAATAACATTTGTGAATGAGTATGCTAATTTAAAGTAGTTTAATTATATTAGTCTCCAAAAAATTTGAAAAGTGTTTGATTCATTGCTTGTTTATCTGACAATTTACCAGCGCCACTAGGCCTTACATGGGTTGGATTTGCATGCCTTAAATTTTCAATTAGTCCACAACTTGATTTGATACAAATATGACATAATTAACATAGTAATACAATGAGGTCAGCTTTTAATTACATGCAACAATACAACAAATACTTATGCAAATTAGGTATCAAAACATCATTGTCACTTAACTGAGTTCTCACTGAAATGCTCGCAGACATATCTGTTATGGTAGACTGATGGATATCATATCTGAATATAACATGTATGTATGATCATTACACTAAAAGTAGGCTAAAAAATATAACTAAAACATGCATTTCACTTGATAGAAAAAAGCATATAATTGGTATTTTTTATTAAAGTGCTGCTTCAAGTAGGTGTTAGGGTCAATTTCATTGATCAAAATGATAGTTATTTATGGTGTACTAAGAATATTGTTTTAAAAGAAATGTTAACAAAATAAATGGTTTCTTATTAAACATTGATAATTTTATAATGTTAGTTCAAATTAAGAGACAGTATCAAATGTTTTTGATGATAAACTGAGCAATATATCAGTGTTTCAGTTACCAATTTTGATTGGGATTTTCTTCATGTTCAAGAAATGGGGATCAAATTTATGGTACTTTCTAGCTAAATAAGGTGAGATCAACGACAGATCCAGCATTATCAGGGCATGAGTTATCAAGAGAGTGGAGTAGTTTGTTAAAATTTAAGTAAACAGACCTGATTGTGTTTACAAATCTTATGGGAAAATGACACATATCCTGGTCATCTGATGGTGCCTTAGGTTTTTCTTTTATAAAGGTTTTGATCAATCTATTCCTATTTCAACATCTGTCTAATGGAATCACCTTTAGTTGTGTTTAGATATAATTTGAGAGGAATTTTTTTATTCAAATTATTCACAAGAATTATAAAGTGCTCATTGACTTCTCAGACTAAGAGTGCTTAAGGATATTTGTTGATGCATTCAAAGACATTTTGGATTGTGATACACTAAGATTATTGGTACATTGGCACATTCAAGGTTATTGGTACATGAACATATTCAACAACACTTTACTTTTGGACTAGTGATTTTAGGATTATTTGGGATTTAATTTACATTAATGAAATTTCCCATTATATTTTCACTTTATAAATTAAAGAATTAAATAATCTCTTGAACTTTATGAAACTTGTTAGTTTCTTTTTCCATTAGATAGTTTAAGATCATAGAGTTGTAACAACTTTATTGAAAAGTAGTATGATAATGCAGATTATGGTTAGCTGAAGGCATATACATTTATTGTAACAGAAAAGAAAAACATTTTCTTAAGAAGATTTAAAGACTTTTTTTATAACTAAAATGATTTCTGGTTAATATAAAGCAAAGTAAATTATACTCTAAATTTTTTATGTTGACAAACAATTAGGTCCATATTTTAAATTCATTAGCAAGGAAAAACATGCCATATTAAATGATTTGTGTTATATATATAAATATGTGTGTGCAGCTTTATCAGTGATTTTTGACTGCTCCGTTGGCCTTTTGGTTAGAGAATCCACCTTAGATGTGGAAGGTCGCTGGTTCAAACCCCGGTCAGGTCATTCCAAAAACTTTCAAAAATGGTACTAATAGCAGCCTTTTTGGTGCTCAACATTAAGAGGTCATCCTGGTGTTGGGATAATGTGACTGGGTCGGACATCATGCCACATGTCTGTGGTATGATGCCACATGTCTGTGGTATGATGCCCCAGTGCTAGACATCACTATCAACTGTCACAATGCAGATATTGTAGCGATATGACTGAACATTTTTTAAAGCTACATTAAAAATCTAAATCACACACACACACATACAGAAGCTTTATCAATGGTTCAGTCATATTGTTATGATGTCTGCATTGTCACAGTTTATAGCGTTGTGTATGTAGCATCATGTCCCACCCAGAAACACTATCTTGACACCAGACCAGCATGTCTTAAGACTAATCTTGAGCACCAAGTAAGGTAACAGCAAATACAATTTTTATACGTCTTTCATATGACTCAGCCAGTGTTAAAACCTGCAACTCCAAGGAGGATTCCCTAACCATAAGGCCACCAGAGCAGTCTCTTACAGAGTTTTCAAAATTCTGTGTAAGTAAGAGATGAAGTTAACTGATTACAGGTTTATAACAGCAAAATTGTGGTATTTATTGCTTCATTTAGGGAATTCTTGATTCTATTGTATTTGTCTTTATTCTGTTTATAATACCAAGTTGTAGTTTGCTGCTATAAATACTCAACTCTAAGTAGAGTCAAACTGCACAGACCTAGATCTGTCATTGACACAGGTATCACTATACCAGCCATAAAACGTTCAGGATTGCATAATTACAACAAAGAACTTCTTGATGTAAATATTAGTGTTGGGAATTTTTGTATATAGGTTATTGAAGAAACTGAAAAGACTAGTTCTTCATATAGTCCATTTGGCCACTGAAAGATTATGAGACAACAAAGAAATCAGATGTTAACAATTATTGGGAAAGAATTCTGAAAACATATTTATCCTACATTATGACTTAGTACTAGGAGTCTACAGGTCATATGTGTTTAATGTGGTATAACAAGAATGATCCATGCTGTTTGTTCTATTGATTCCTCCTAGCACACAGCACAGTCCCAGATCTGCTGGTACATTATGTGATGACATAACTGGGTCTGTGCAGTCTGCAGTTAGATTTGTCTTGTAGAAATTGGTGATAATATGTACTACACAGGCTTGAGAGTTAAAAAATTCAGTAGACAATTATGCATCAAAGCATACCTGGACTTAGATGGCTTCTTTTTCTTTTTCTTTCTTTTCTTCCTGTCATTATCACTGTCAGAAGAACGAGCCATTACAACTAATGGAAATTCTCAAGATGATTCCTTGCGTCTGAAAAAAAAGCAACCTGGATAATATTTATTAAAACAAATATTGA